>SJYC01095344.1:0-24353 GCA_006408675.1 Madoqua kirkii
TTGTGTCTGACTCTTTGCGACCCCATGGACTGCAGCCCACCAGGCTCCTCCGTCCATGGGATCTTCCAGGCAAGAGTACTGGAGTGGGGTGCCTTTGCCTTCTCCGTACTAGTGTGTGAGATGAGTACAATTGTGCGGTAGTTTGAGAATTCTTTGGCATTGCCTTTCTTTGGGATTGGAATGAAAACTGAACTTTTCCAGTCCTGTGGCCACTGCTGAGTTTTCCAAGGTTGCTAGCATATTGAGTGAAGCACTTTCACAGCATCATCATTTAGGATTTGAAATAGCTTACTGGAATTCCATCACCTCCACTAGCTCTACTAGAGATCTCTTCAAGAAAATTAGAGATACCAAGGGAACATTTCATGCAAAGATGGGCTCAATAAAGGACAGAAATGCTATGGACCTAACAGAAGCAGAAGATATTAAGAAGTGGTGGCAAGAATACACAGAAGAACTGTACAAAAAAGATCTTCATGACCTAGATAATCATGATGGTGTGATCACTTACCTAGAGCCAGACATCCTGGAATGTGAAGTCAAGTGGGCCTTAGGAAGTATCATTATGAACAAAGCTAGTGGAGGTGATGGAATTCCAATTGAGGTACTTAAAATACTAAAGATGATGCTTATTATTGTAGGATTTTTGTGGTTGTCTGTCACACAGCAATAGCTGACTGATACATTGTCAACAAGTTAAAACATTCAGCAACTTCTTAAGCCTTTGCATATATCAGTAATTATCAACCCTAAGTGTACAACAGAATTGCCCAGACAGTTTGTTAAAAATAGCCAATGCCCAGATCCTCACCTCAGACCTCTTCTTTTAGAATCTCTAGTGATTGCTCTTGGGCACCAGACATTTCAAGAGCTCCTTGAGGGATTTCCCTGACTGTCCAGTTGTTAAGACTGCACTCTTCCAATTTAGTGAACGCAGGTTCTATCCCTGATCAGGGAACTAAGATCCCACATGCAAAAAAAAAAAAAAAAAAAAAAGGAAAGAAAGAAAGAAAAGATAAGCTCCTCAGATGATTTTCAAATGTGCAGCCAGGGTCAATAACACTGATGTAGATACAAAAATCTTATCACCAGCATGAAGAACAATATGAGCACATGAGCTCACTTTGTAGTGGGTGCTGCAAGTGTAAAGCCAGTCCTCAGAATTCAAAAGTTCATAAAATTGTATCCAGATATTGGAAGACTTATAAACACATTGCTAGCAGGGATTAAAATATATTTATACAGTGACCTGAACACACGTCTACCAGGAAGCTATTTCAGGATCATTTGGGGAAATTTGAGAGTATGCAGATTCCTGACGCCACAGGCTGGAGATTCTGATACAGTAGGTCTGAGTCTTGGGTATATTCTGGGTTTTTAACAATACCACAAGGCATTTTGATATGTAGTCAGGTCAGGAAATTATTGCTTTGGAATGTGCCAGGTTGGTCTTGTTAAGAAGTGGAATCAGGACTCAATCTGAGTTAAAGCTCATAAGCTCCCCTTAGAGTGTTCAATAAGATTAGGGCAGCTATCTGCTCTGAGCCTCTATCAAAATTCTTTTCTAGGAGCCTAGCAAAAGGACTTCAGACCCTGAATATGGGAGGAATGATTTTTAAAAGTAAGAGTTCTTTTAATTAAATGATGCAAAACCTAAGTTTGAGAGAAGAGATTTTTACTACCCCCCTCCTCTGTCACTAGAGGGATTTTTCGTGACTAGAGAGTATGTTCCAAAATGAAAGCAGAGAGAAAATGTAGAGTGAAGGTGAGATGAGACAGGTTGGTGCATAAATGCGGCTCTGGAAAGTTCAAGGGTGGAAGGATATTCCAGGTGTGCATTTCAAGCAATAACCAGGCACAGGATCAGAGTGTGAGGTGTAATAAACTCTCCCTAGCAGAGGCTTCTAATGAAGACCTGGCCCTTGGATATTTGTCTGTCTTTTTGGAGGATGCCCAGATCCCCAAGACAGTGGTTGGCCCTCCACCACCAGCTCAGCAAGAGTCCCTCCCCTGCCGCTCCCAGGACTCACACCCCTCACAGAATGTGAGGCAGGCACATCCCATGTGCTCTGTTTGCAAGTTTCACTGCTGTTTGTGTGTTTCTCTCTGTGTTTGGTTTTGTTTGTGACAGCTTTCTATGCATTGTCTAGATAAATAAACTAGTAGGTAAACCAGCGTTATTGGAGAAGGAAATGGCAACCTACTCCAGTATCCTTCCCTGGAGAGCCTCATGGACGGAGGAATGTAGCAGTCTACAGTCCACGGGGTCCCAAAGAGTCGAATAGGAGTTAGTGACAACAACAAACCCCCATTATATCCTAGTGGCTTTCCTGGTGGCTCAGACGGTAAAGCGTTTGTCTGTAATGTGGGAGACCTGGGTTCGATCCCTGGTTCGGGAAGATGCCTTGGAGATGAAAATGGCAACCCACTCCAGTATTCTTGCCTGGAAAATTCCATGGATGGAGGAGCCTGGTAGGCTACAGTCCCTGGGGTCGCAAAGAGTCGGACATGGCTGAGCAACCTCATTGCTTCACTGGATTATATCCTATATCCTATATTCTCTCAATGGAGAGAATCATTGTCAGTTTCTCTCATGTAGGAAAGAGAGAGTTCCTATATACTAGGAGACTTTGGGAAAATCTTTCTAAATAGAAAGTAAATTCATTCAATAGGGTTTATTCAAGGCCAGCTGATTTCAGGGAAATTATGACAGAACACCAATGAATGATTATGGCCCATTATTTGGAAGTAGGAGTGGAGGAAGAGGAACAGAAACATCTGGCCAGATAAAGCCCCTTCTCATGACCACAACCATCCATTTTAGGATAGCTGAACTCTCAAGCCTCCTTCCTCAGAGCCTACCAAAATGTTCCAGACTCCCTGTCTATTTTTTTAAAATACTTTTGATGTAGACCATTAAAAAAATCAGACTTTTAATTTTGTACTGGTGGATAGCCCATTAACAATGGTATGGCATTTGCAAGTGGACAGCAAAGGGTCCCCACCATACAAACACATCTCTCTCCCTCAGACCCCCTTCCCATTCAGGCTGCCACACAATGTTAAGCAGGGTTCCCTGTGCTGTACAGCAGGTCATCGCTGGTTATCTGTTTTAAATATAGCAGTGTGTCAGTTCAGTTCAGTTCACTCGCTCAGTCGTGTCCAACTCTTTGCAACCCCATGAATCGCAGCACACCAGACCTCCCTGTCCATCACCAACTCCCAGAATTCACTCAGACTTACGTCCATCGAGTCACTGATGCCATCCAGGCATCTCATCCTCTGTCGTCCCCTTCTCCTCCTGCCCCCAATCCCTCCCAGCATCAAAGTCTTTTCCAATGAGTCAACTATTCGCATGAGGTGGCCAAAGTACTGGAGTTTCAGCTTTAGCATCATTCCTTCCAAAGAAATCCCAGGGCTGATCTCTTTCAGAATGAACTGCTTGGATCTCCTTGCAGTCCAAGGGACTCTCAAGAGTCTTCTCCAATACCACAGCTCAAAAGCATCAATTCTTCGGTGCTCAGCCTTCTTCACAGTCCAACTCTCACATCTATACATGACTACTGGAAAAACCATAGCCTTGACTAGATGGACCTTAGTCAGTAATGTCTCTGCTTTTGAATATGCTACCTCGGTTGGTCATAACTTTTCTTCCCAGGAGTAAGCGTCTTTTAATTTCATGGCTGCAGTCACCATCTGCAGTGATTTTGGAGCCCCCCAAAATAAATCTGACACTGTTTCCACTGTTTCCCCATCTATTTCCCATGAAGTGATGGGACCGGATGCCAGGATCTTCCTTTTCAGTGTGTACTTGTCCATTTTTAAAGTCCTTATTAACTTTGTTACAATGTTGCTTCTGTTTTACTTTTGTTTTGTTTTGTTTTGGCAGGAGAGGCATGTGGGATCCCAGCTCCCTGACCAGGGGCTAAACCCACACCCCCTGCTTTGGAAGGTGAAGTCTCACCCACTGGACCAACAGGGAAGTCCCTCCCTGTCTAGTTTTGAGCATTGAGCTGGTGAAAGATTCCAGGAGTCCTTTCCTGGTGAGATTTCCTTCCACTTCCCAGACAGGACATGGGTTAAATGGAGGCTGGTCCACGGTCTGAACTGAGGCTTAATGACTCCTAGGCTCTCACTGCATAGGCTTCCTGTACAGAGCCAGAGTTTCTTCACCTGGGAGTGCTCTGAAGAGATATGTAGCTATCTTAAGGGAATACTCGCTTTTCATTTAATGGTTGCCGAGAGCAGCAATCTTAGAAGTGTTGTTGTCAACTCTCCAAGGAGGCTTCTTCCAAGATCAAAAGGGCCCTGAGGAACTGACTCTCCAACATGCTGAAAGAGGCTGTGCTGGGCTCGTCAATCACAGAGAAAAAAGACATCTGATTTCCCTCTGGGAGGCCGTGATCTTGGCTGTCTTATCCACACTTTGTTATCCATAAAACTAATTAAAATGTGAACAAATAAAATATCAGCAGAAACAGATAAAATACATATTTCAGTAGTGTTTTTCGAAGCACTAAGTTGGTGAAGGACTACATCAGAAGTTGGAGATCGGCTCTTTGGAATCCAGGAGACAGCAGATCTGGGTGCAGAGTGAACAGGGGTGAGAAATGGGTTGAAAATAGGAGACTCAAGAATGGTCTTTACTCAGAATAACAGCATTCATTGGCCCTGATACCTTGATCACCTATCTCCACTCAATGCTGGAGAGAAGGAATGGCAGTCTAGTCCCTGTGTGATCCAGAAATAACCCACCTTTATAGCTATGTAAACTCTGGCTAATGTTTTTTTTTAAAAATATTAATTTATTTGTTAATGTTAATGTTAATTTAATGTTAATGTTAATTTATTTTTTTGACTCTGCTGTGCCCTAGTTGTGTAATATGAGATCTTTCATTGCAGACCATGGGCTCTTTAGTTGCAACATGTGGACTCTGTAGTTGCAGCGAGTAGGCTTTAGTTGCTCTGCTGCATGGAGGATCTTAGTTCCCTGACTAGGGATTGAACCCATGTCCCCTGCCTTGCAAGTTGGACTCTTAACCACTGGACTGCCAGGAAAGTTCATGGAGATAGTTTTCAACTTCTTGCATCAACTGCAAGACAATTGCAGATCACTTGATGATGTTTGTAGGACTACATAATTGTTAAAGATTATGGCAATGGTAAGAGAGGAGAGGAGAAATACAAAGAGTATGGAGGGAGGAGGTGGTGATACACTTTCAGTTAAGTTCAGTTTAGTTGCTCAGTCGTGTCCAACTCTTGGCGACCTCATGGACTGCAGCACGCCAGGCTTCCCTATCCATCACCAACTCCCGGAGTTTACTCAAATTCATGTCCATTGAATCAGTGATGCCTTCCAACCATCTCATCCTCTGTCATCCCCTTCTCCTGCCCTCAATCTTTCCCAGCATTAGTGTCTTTTCCAATGAGTCAATTCTTCCATCAGGTGGCCAAATTATTGGAATTTCAGCTTCAGCATCAGTCCTTCCAATGAATATTCAGGGCTGATTTCCTTTAGGATGGACTGGCTGGATCTCCTTGCAGTCCAAGGGATTCTCAAGAGTCTTCTCCAACACCACAGTTCAAAAGCATCAGTTCTTTGGCACTCAGCTTTCTTTGTAGTCCAACTCTCACACCCTTACATGACTACTGGAAAAACCATAGCTTTGACATAGCTATGTAATAGCAAAATAATGTCTCTGCTTTTTAATATGCTGTCTCAGTTGGTCATAACTTTTCTTCCAAGGAGTAAGTGTCTTTTAATATCATGGCTGCAGTCACCATGTGCATTTTGGAGCCCTCAAAATAAAGTCTATTACTGTTTCCACTGGTTCCCATGAAACATTTCCTATTTGCCATTAAGTGATGGGGCCAGATGTCATGATCTTAGTTTTCTGAAAGTTGAGTTTTAAGCTAAATTTTTTGTTCTCCTCTTTCACTTTCATCAGGAGTTTCTTTAGTTCTTCTTTGCTTTCTGCCATAAGGGTGGTATCATCTGCATATCTGAAGTTATTGATATTTCTGCCACCAATCGTCATTCCAGCTTGTGTTTCTTCCAGCCCAGCATTTCTCATGATGTACTCTGCATATAAGTTAAATAAGCAGGGTGACAATATACAGACAGCCTTGATGTACTTCTTCTCAATTTGAAACCAGTATGTTGTTCCATGTCCAATTCTAACTGTTGCTTCCTGACCTGCATACAGATTTCTCAAGAGGCAGGTCAGGTGGTCTGGTATTCCCATCTCTTGAAGAATTCCACAGTGTGTCATGATCCACACTGTCAAAGACTTTGGCATAGTCAATCAAGCAGAAATAGATGTCTTTCTGGAACTCTCTCACTTTTTTGATGATCCAGCAGATGTTGGCAATTTGATTTCTGGTTCCTCTGCCTTCTCTAAATCCAGCTTGAACATCTGGAGGTTCATGGTTCATATATTGTTGAAGCCTGGCTTGGAGAATTTTGAGCATTACTTTGCTAGCGTGTGAGATGAGTGCAATTGTGCGTTAGTTTGAACTTTCTTTGGCATTGCCTTTCTTTGGGATTGGAATGAAAACTGACTTTTCCAGTCCTGTGTCCACTGCTGAGTTTTCCAAATTTTCTGGCATATTGCATGCAGCACTTTCATAGCATCATCTTTTAGGATTTGAAATAGCTCAACTGGAATTCCATCACCTCCACTAGCTTTGTTTGTAGTGATGCTTCCTAAGGCCCACTTGACTTCAAATTCCATGATGTCTGGCTCTAGGTGATACAATTTATGAACTGATAAATGCAGAGCACTACACTGTTATTCAAAGTTGCAACTGTGACCAACATAAGTAGAATGATAATTTAAAAACAAAAAAGAGAGCTGAGAGGGAAGGGAGAGAGGGGATCACATAGTATGAATGAGCTACATGAGATAAACAAATCAATAAGTTGCCTCTATATTTTTAAGTCTAGTAATTATCTGGAGTTGTGAAGTTAAACAGATCTAAAGCAAAAATGATTAAAAGAGCTTTTCTTTGAGGAGTAGCATCCTTAGTTAGAAATGGGGTAGAGGTAAAACCATTGCTGTGTTAAACTCTTTAGTATCATATCATTGTATTTGTGCATATATACGAAGTGATGTTTCCCTGGTGCCACTAGTGGTAAAGAACCTGCCTGCCAATGCAAGAAATGTAAGAGACGTGAGTTTGATCCCTGGATCGGGAAGGTCCCTGGAGGAGGAAATGGCAACCCACTCCTGTATTCTTGTCTGGAGAATTTTACGGACTGAGTCTGGTGGCGTCGCGAAGAGTCGGCCATGACTGAAGTGGCTTAACACACACGGCATGCATGAAATGATGATGCCTGTGTGATTTGAGGCAACTTCACCTAATTTCCCCATGCCTCAGTGTCAGTGTATATAAAGGCAGGATTAGTAATAATGTATACCCCATATTGTAGGAAGAATTTAATGGGATGATGTAATTAAAGCATTTAATGTAATAACTGAGTAACTTGTCAATAAAGATTGGTTATAATAATAATTATTATCATCATCACTTGTAACTTGCTTTTATCCACTTAGTACATCTTTAACAGCTCTACAAATTGAGACACATAGCTTTAAGTCACTGTTTGGTAGCTGCATTATAGTCCATAGTTTGGGCTGCCATACTCCTTCTGCCTTTTAACTGCTAAGGTCCAAACATGCTCCTTATTGAAACCGGGTTTCTCAGTCTCAGCACTATTAACATTTGGGGTCAGATCATTCTTTGTTGTGTGGGACTGTCCTGGGCATTATCACATGTTGAGCACCATCTGTGGCCTCTGCATACTAGATACACCACCTCCCCCAAATTCTAGCCACCAGAATGTCTCTACACATCACCAAATGCCCTTGGTTGCAGTGGAGAAGAGGGATAAAATAACCCCATTTAAGAGTCACTATACTAAACTAACATGGCTAAAATCCATTCCAGCGGTTTCAGTGACTGCCCACCTAGAGCCAAGTTTCTCTTCATAGGAAACCGTCCTGGAGCTAGCCACAGGCAGATATAAAATGCTGCAATCCCCTTTGGGCAGTGGTCCCCAACAGCTTTGGCACCAGGAACGGGTTTTGTGGAAGACAACTTTTCCATGGACCCAGGGTGTGTATGTGGTGGTTTCGGCATGATTCTGGCACATTGCATTTCTTATATCATCGTTTATCTGATGGGTGGCAGAACTCATGTTACAATGCAAGTGATGGGGAGTGGCTGTAAATACAGGTGAAGCTTCACTCTCTCACCTGCTGCTCACATCCTGCTGTGCAGCTTGGTCCCTAACAAGCTACAGACATGGCTTGGGGGCTGGGGACCCCTGCTTCTGGGTATTACTCATCTGAAATTCAAGATTAGGGAAACAGCTGCATTGTGCCTTTAGTCTCAGTTGCACTTTATAAGACTTTGAAAAAGAAGCAAGGAGTATTATTCAAGGCCTAATATTAACCTCTTCAATCAAGCCAACCAATGGTAGACTATTAGAACAATATCATTCAGCCTCGTGGATCTTATGAACTCCATCATAAGTTTATCACAGAAGAAACTGGGTACAATTTTTGAAGAAGTAGTTAATAGCTAATTTAGCATAAAGCAGTGTGTTTTCCCCACAAATTTTCCTTCTAACCAAGGCTAATAGCCTTGCCATGGAATGCCAAGGGATCTAGCAACTCCATAAAGGCCCAGTTCAATGATTAGGTGAGGACAAAAATGAAATCCACATTCAAATAACACTAGCTCAGAGTTTACCTTCATAAATGCATGAGAACAAATAAATACAAGTAGAATCCCATGATTACATACCATTTTAATTTAGAGTTGTGATTAGCAAAACTACATCCATGTCTTTGGGGATAGTTTATCATAGCAGTACTTTGCTGATGTGGTTTCAGAAAATTATTTTAAATAAAAAATCCTATAGAACAGTGTGTTCACAAGTCCCTGTCCACATAGCAGTGGATCTGCTTAATGAAAACAGTTATGGCTCAGAATTAGTGCTTTCTACTGTATCAGTATTGTTATATTAGGGACCCAGAGGAGTAAAGGAGGTTGAAAAGAAATGAGAGTGAGGAAATTGTAGGTCAGGGAAAGAATATCTCCAAGGAAGGTACCTTAACATAGTGCAGAGGAAAGGAGATGAAAATGAAGAAGAAATGGAAAAACCAGGACATAAAAACAATGCCAGCTTTATTTAGATAAACAAAATTCAACCCAGTAACACCACTTCTGCGCTCTAATATCATTTCATTTAAATATAATTGGAATGTAGCAATGCCACTTCCATCTCTCTCAAATTTATCGAAATGAGATTTTACAAGTATTCACAAGCTATTCCTACTTCAAATCATCCTTGTGCCAGGGGAGTCCTAAGACTACTTTGTTTTCAAAAGTCATTGATTGAAATTCTATTTAGTTCCTCTACTGTTCAGCTGGCTTTGGAATAATTAATTGTTTATGCTTTGTCTCCAAAGCAAGCAAGAACAATCCCATTTGAGGATTTGCTGCAGAGAAGCTGTCTCTCTCTATAGCGTGGTTATGGACTGATTTCTGCTCCCCCTAGAATTCATATGCTGATGCTCTAATCCCCAATGTGATGGTATTAGAAGGTGGGGACTTTGGAACTAATTAGGTCATGAGGATGGAGCCCTCATCATTGAATTAGTGCCCTTATAAAGACCATGGAGCTTGCTTGCATCTTCTCCTCTCTCCCTCTACTTCTCTTTCCCTCTTCCTTCTCTCTCCTCTCTCTCTATTTCTCTCTTCCTATCTCTCCCTTTCTCCCCTCAACGTGAGGACATAATAAGAATATACCTATCTACACTCTAGCAGGAAAGCTCTAATCAAGAACCAAATTTGTCAGCACCTTGATCGTGGACTTTACCAATTTCAGAACTATGAGAAATCAGTCTGTTGTTTAAACCATCCAACTCCTGTTACTGTATTATGGTAGCCTGAGCTAACACATACAAGTGTGTAACACATTTTTCTTTTTGTTTTGCTTGTGTTTACATGTAACAGAAGTCAGCCAGCAAGATCCTTGTTGCTAGAGAGCTATACTTTCAATCAACATGAAGCCCAAATCCCATGTACACCCTATTCATCCTGAAACCACAAAGAAGGCAAATTTTATCTGATCAAAATAAGAAAAATTTGAGGAAAGCCAGGAATTTAATTTTGGGTGATGGAAGAGGGGGCTGATAACAATAAAGGCAAACCATGGAATGGACAACACTGGCAGTTTTAAATGACACAGCAGAAAATAACATCAATTTATTCTTGAATGTTAGTTAACCCAAGCTAAGAACTATCAAAAGAGCTGAGATTTTAATCAAATAGCATGCCTTTTTCTTAAGAGGCTGCCACACCCATTTCTAACTCGAGTAGTTGAGTTTCTTTTTTTTTTCTTTTTATTAATCACTTGGAATTATCTTGAATTAGGTACAAAGACGTTTCCAGTCACATCACATAGAGATCATTTTATCCCCTGCCCTTTACTTCATATCCTTCATGCCCTGTCATATCCCCTGCCAGTCTCTTGTCTCTCTCCTCAGCAGTGCTAAGGCAAATACCCATTCCACGGGGAACAGAGATCCACGGTTTGTTTCCTTTGCCAATAAGGAAGACGTTTGAGAGCCATGTGGCAAAGCTGTTACCATTCACATCTTTCACATGAACTACATTACAGGAACCTGGATATCTCTCCCGGTTGGTAATCACACCAGTTCTTCCCAGGTTAGCACCTCCAGTCACCATGATAGGTTACCAGTGTCAAATTTGATGAAATCAGTAGTCTTGCCAGTCTCCAAGTCAATTTGGAAGGTGTCATTCACCTTGAGGAGGGGATCAGGGTAACGGATGGTGCAAGCATAGTGGATCACTGGATGAGGGACTCCTTTTGTTCCCACAAAGATCTTTCTTACTGTACAGTTTACACTTGGCCTCCTCAGGTGTAATACGATGAACAGCAAAGTGACCCTTGGTGTCGTAGATCAAACGAAAATTCTCTCCAGTCTTATCAATGCTGATGACATCCATAAAACCAGCAGGGTAGGTTATATCAGTGCAGACTTTGCCATCCATCTTAATGAAACACTGCATGCAAATCTTTTTTACTTCATATCCTGTTAGGGCATACTTAAGTCTGTTCCTTAAGAAAACGGTTAGGGAAAAACATTCCCTCAGCCTGTGGGGCCAGGTAGATGGACGAGTGGCAAACACACCAGTCACTTTGTCCACCATCCAATGTTTTGGAGCTGCTACACCCTTCTTGGGACCCTGAGTCATGGCTGCACTAGGCAAGAAAAGAGCGACTTTCTTTTAAAACATAGAAAATTTAGACCAAAACTGGGAAAATACTTCTCATTAAAAGGAAGGTAAAACAAACATTTTCATAAAATCTATCTCCCTTTTTTTTTTGCAGCATGTTCAGTCGTGTCTGACTCTGTGAACCCATAGAGTGTAGCCTGCCAGGCTCCTCTGTCCATGGGATTGTCCAGGCAAGAATACTGGAGTGGGTTGCCATTTCCTCCTCCAGGAAAATCTATCCCCTAAGACCTTTCTAAAGTGATACTGACTCTGTGTTTTCTTAGAAACTATCTGCAATAGAGGTTATACTGTTAGTTGCTTTCGAAATTATTGAAAAAAAAAAAAAGCAACTGTCTTATCTTGATTTGCTGATGCAGGTAGCAATAGAGTTCCTTTAGATTCAGCTTGATTTGTCTCTTTTCACTGGCTTTATTAAAATATATTAATATATATATATATTTTATAGTTTGCAATGCACATACATTGTTGTCCTTAATGTTTTCAATGATCCTGTGAATTTAGTAATATTATCATCGTTATTTTATTTTTTTCAGAGAAGTAATTGGCTGCTAGAGAGGGAAAGGGATTTGCCAGATGTTAATCAGTACAAAAGTGGTACAGCTAGAATCTTGCAGAATCCACAGCCTTTTATAGGGTACTTCTTGTTCTCCCCACATAAATGAAGTGTGGTCCTTTCTCAGCAAACACACACATACACATAAAACATAACTTGCTTTAGAGACTGATTACAATTGGCCACATATATGAGAAAACTTTCACAGACTTGGAGTCCTTCATGACGAATTTTCTCCTCACAGGCTACAGTCCTCATTTTGATTAGTGACTTGGAGATTAGATGGAAAGTAAAACGCTCTGCTGGTTGTAGGCCTATTGAGTTCTCAAAGGACAGTCCTACTCACCATGTCCCCAGTGGACCCACCCAATCAAATAAAGCTTTCTTTCTTCACCCTCATTTAAAAAAACTTTTCTGGAAGCCTTCCTGTGATGATCAATTTGCCTGCTAAAATTATGTCACTCAGGAATTTTGAAAAATGTGTGTTGACTTACACTGAAGATTGCTCAGCATTTTTCTATCCCTCTGACTCCAGACACCTCCTTGAAGACAGGTTCTAAATGAGAACACCCTGCTAAACTGTCTAGACCTTGTGGAGAACACTCAAGCAGAAACAGTAAGTGGGCTTCACTGGGTGTGTAAGTGAGAAACCAGCCTTGTAGTTAAGTGTGCCATGCTAGAATGAGGTCACTTGGATTTGCATCTAGACCCTGCTACTTTCACTAAAACTGAGGATTTGGCTAAATTATTTAATAGTGTTGAATATTTAACTCATTGCCGTATCATGAGAACTAAATGAGTAAATAGAGGAAAGTACTTCAAAAGCATCAGGCACATAGAAACCACTATTAAAGTATTAGCTATTATTATTACTATCAGAGGATGAGATGGTGGATGGTGTAAGTGACTCAATGGGTGTGAGTTTGAGCAAACTCTGGGAGATGGTGATGAACAGGGAAGCCTGATGTGCTGCAGTCCAAGGGGTCACAAAGAATCAGACATGAATGAATGATTGAACAACACCAATTACTATTATTGCCATGTAAAAAAAAATTATTCCTCTCAAAACTTTAGGGACAAACAAATTTTAAAACAGTTTTATGATCAAAACCCACTAATTTCCTCCTCTTTTTGTTTCCAAGTCAGAGCTCTGCAAACTATAACATATGGAGCAAATCCAGCCTACTACTTGTTTTTGTACAACCAGCAAGTTAAGAAAGGCTTTGCCATCTTAAATGGTTGAAAAAAATATCAAAAGAAGAAGCTGTTTCATGACACATGATTGAAAAGAGAAATATGAGACTTTGGGTGAAACGTGAAACTCAAAGCCCAAATTTTCCCAAAGAAATCTCTCCAAGTTTCAGGTTCTTCTGCCCATACCGTGATCTTGGTTTCTTTCCCAGCCTGGGGTAGGCAGCCAGCTGAGAGTCACAAAACAGGGTTTTGACTCTCCTTTACAAGTCCCGATTAGGAGGTCCAGTTGCTCACTTTGGAATGTGGGAACTTTTGAGACTTTTTACCTGGGAGTCTCAACCAAAAACAAGACAAGAAAGAGTCCTAATAAAAGAGAAATTATTTGCCCCATACATACAATATACCTTTGCATTTTATTTCAGGATGAATACCAAAAAAAGAAAAAGAAGAAAATTGGTTTTTTCATAATGTCTTTAGTTTAATGGCATTTAAAATCCTTACTCTGACAAATAAATTATACAGTAACCCATTTAAGCATGTTCTTAAAACAAGCCAACAGAACAAACACCTTTGAGGTGTGGCTGAAATCTAGAGCTGTGATGAAATCTTAATCTCATTTTCTTTCCAGTCTCTAGGCTTCTGTCCTTTACTTTGATCCACCCTGAATAAAGCTACTGGCAAATGTTTCACTGAATTTGATGTTATAAATTGTACATAAATTCACACACCCTCACATTTGCCTTGTAACAGAAATGGCAACTTGTAAATGATGACATAGCAATGACTCAGCAGTTTGAAGCCCTCCCAACAACTACCTCACCTCTTTATATGGAGCTTTATCCACACTTCTTCCCTGGGAAGCTTCCTTGATTACCGAGGGGATCAGTAGACAGACAGGCATCTACCTTCCATATATGCTGGCAGACATCACCTGTGGAGAATCCCAAAGGAAAATAAATAAGAAATAAATATGGGGCACAGTCCAGCAAAACTTGGTATCTGAATAAACATAAAACAAAGGTTGACTACCAGGTCATGGTGGGCAATTATGTGTCTGGTCCATCACCTGGTCATCTCGAAATGTAGAGAGATAAGGAAAATAACCCCTAAAATTCTGGGATCCTAACTAGGGTTAGCTTCCCAGGTAGCTCAGTGGTAAAGAATCAGCCTGCAATGCAGGAGATGCAGGTTTGATCCCTGGATTGGGAACATCCTCCTGGAGAAGAAAATGGCAACCCATTCCGATATTCTTCCCTGGAGAAGCATATAACAGAGGATCCTGGCGGGCTAGAGTCCATGGGGTCACATAGAGTTGGATGTTTCTTAGTGACAAAATCAACAACAAGAACAACAGCTAGGGTTGAGGCAATTATGTCCCCCTTATGTTTATTTTCATTGAGTATCAACTCTGACAAGGTTAGATTCATCAGTATACATTTAAGGGACATCCCACAAGTGTTCCCTACAAAAAGGGAGAAAAACTGTGGCCTACCAGCCAAATCTGACTACAGCCTGTTTTTGTACAACCTGTGAGCTAAGCATGATTTTTGTTTTCAGATGACTGAAAAAAATGAAAAGAAAGCTACTATTTCATGACGTGTGAAAACTGTGTAAAGTTCAAGCTTCAGTTTCTATAAGCACAGTCGAATGGAACCCTGCCACACTCATTTGCATTGTCTATGGCTGCTTTCACACTACATGGCAGAGCAGAGCACGTTGCATAGAAACAGAGGTAGCACAACACCTAGAACGTTAATCCTGACCCTTTGCAGAAAAAGTTTTCCAGTGCTGCTCTATGGTCATTAAGAAGAGCATGGATAAGGAGGCTGCCTCAGTATGAAGGAGTAGGCTGCGTCCCAATTCCCTTCCTAAAACCATGATGTTTGCTTAGTTGCTCAGTCATGTGATGTCTTCAAATTGGCACTGGCATCTGTCTTCTGCTCAAAATGAAAACATCCCTGGGAGGTCTCTTTAGTATTCCAGAAGAATACAGTAAGGTGGGGAGGGGAGATGGAAGAAGAAGGAAAAAGTGATCAAGGGAGTTGTCTTGTCGTTTCTCATATACTAACGATCTAAATGTTGAACAGTAGCCTTCTGGTAAACTTAAGGGTTGAGCCAGATAATCTGTGCTTCATTCTAGGTCTAAACTGCTCTGATATTCTCTCTGTTTTTATTCTCTTTCAAGCCTCAAGAGTTTCAAAATCTTACCTTTATCTTATTAAGTGTACCTATGAAAATAGAACTTGGCCTTAAAATATTAGGTTAGGGGTATCAGAGACTTTTATATAAGGACTGAAACCTTTAAAGGATATGACCTTTCCATATTCAGATGCTTACTTCCAAAGATTTGTCAGGAACACACGTACGCCAACAAGGAGTTTATATTTGTGGTTGACTACCAACACACAATTACCATTAGCATATAAGCTTCCCAGTGAAACTGGGACTTCCTGTCATTAAATAGATAATTCCTCAAAGGCAGAATGCACATAGCTTCTGCTGTCCTCAAAGGGCCTTGTATTTAGTAGGATGACACCATAAACAGTGGTTGAGTAAATATTTTATTTATTTATTCAGACAAGTTTACATTTTCATTTCTTGTTGTATTTGTATGTTAATTCATAACATAATTCAGATTTTGATACATTTTAATATGGTAATATTAAGCAAGCATTTGCATGCACACATCACTATGAAAAAGCTGGCTTAAAACTTAACATTCAAAACACTAAGATCATGGCACACAGGCCCATCATTTCATGGCAAATGGATGGGGAAAAAATGGAAACAGTGACAGACAATTTTCTTGGGCTCCAAAATCACTGCAGATGGTGACTGTAGCCATGAAATTAAAAGACGCTTGCTCCTTGGAAGATAAGCTATGACCAACCTAGACAGCATATTAAAAAGCAGAGACATTACTTTGCCAACAAAGGTCAGTTCAGTTCAGCTCAGTCACTCAGTCATGTCTGACTCTTTGGGACACCATGGATGGCAGCATCCAAGCTTCCCAGTCCATTACCAACTCAAGGAACTTGCTTAAATTCATGCCTATTGAGTTAGTGATGCCACCCAACCATCTCATCCTCTGTCATCCTCTTCTCCTCCTGGTTTCAGTCTTTCCCAGCATCAGGGTCTTTTCTAATGAGTCAGTGTTTTGAATCAGGTGGAGCTTGATCGAATCAAGTATTGCAGCTTCAGCTTCAGCTTCAGCATCGGTTTTCCAATGAATATTCAGGACTGATTTCCTTTGGAATTGAACGGTTTGATCTCCTTGCAGTCCAAGGGACTCTCAAGAGTTTTCTCCAACACCACAGTTCAAAAGCATAAGTTCTTTGATGCTCAGCTTTCTTTATGGTCCAACTCTCACATTCATACATGACTACTGGAAAAACCATAGCTTTTGCTAGATGGGCCTGTGTCAGAAAAGTCTCTGCTTTTTAATATGCTGTCTAGGTTTGTCATAGCTTTTCTTCCAAGGAGCAAGCAGTTATGGCTGCAGTCACCATCTGCAGTGATTTTAGAGCCCAAGAAAATAAAGTCTGACACTGTTTCCACTGTTTCCCCATTTGCCATGAAGTGACGGGGCCAGATGCCATGATCTTAGTATTCTGAATGTTGAGTTTTAAGCCAACTTTTTCACTCTCCTCTTTCACTTTCATCAAGAGGCTCTTCAGTTCCTCTTTGCTTTCTGCCATAAGGGTGGTATCATCTGCATATCTGAGGTTATTGATATTTCTGCCGCCAATAATGATCCCAGCTTGTGCTTCATCCAGCCTGGTATTTCATAGGATGCACTCTGCATATAAGTTAAATAAGCAGGGTAACAGTATACAGCCTTGATGTATTCCTTTCCCAATTTGGAACCAGTCTGTTGTTCCATGTCCAGTTCTAACTGCTGCTTCTTGACCTGCATACAGATTTCAAGGATTCCCATCTCTTGCAGAACTTTCCACAGTTTGTTGTGGTCCACACAGTCAAAGGCTTTGGCAAAGTCTATAAAGCAGAAGTAGATGTTTTTTTGGAACTCTCTTGCTTTTTTGATGATCCAACAGATGTTGGCAATTTCATTTCTGGTTCCTCTGCCTTTTCTAAATCCAGGTTGAACATCTGAAAGTTCTCTGTTCATGTACTGTGGAAGCCTAGGTTGGAGAATTTTGAGCATTACTTTGCTAGCGTATGAGATGAGTGTAATTATGCGGTAGTGTGAACATTCTTTGGCATTGCCTTTCTTTGGGATTGGAATGAAAATGGACCTTTCCAGTCCTGTGGTCACTGCTGAGTTTTCCAAATTTGCTGGAATCAAACCGTGGTCTCCTACACTGCACGAGGATTTTTTATCTTTACCTGCAATGTAAGTAAAGGGAAACCCCACCAAGAAAAGTCTCTATAGTCAAAGCTATGGTTTTTCCAGTAGTCATGTATGGATGTGAGCATTGGCCCATGAAGAAGGCTGAGCACTAAAGAACTGATGTTTTTGAACTGTAGTGTTGGAGAAGACTCTTGAGAGTCCCTTGGATTGCAAAGAGATGAAGCTGGGCAATCCTAAGGGAAATCAACCCTGACTATTCATTGGAAGGACTGATGCTGAAGTTGAAACTCCAATACTTTGGCCACCTGATGGGAAGAGCTGACTCATTGGAAAAGATCCTGATGCTGGGAAAGAGTGAAGGTGGGAGAAGGGGACGACAGAGGATGAGATGTTTGGATGACATCACTGACTCAATAGACATAAGTTTGAACAAGCTGTAGGAGTTGGTGATGGGCAGGGAGGCCTGGCATGCTGCACTTCATGGGTTCGAATAGAGTTGGATGCTGGGGTCCAGCCCCGGTGGGTTCAGGGAATTCAAAGCGGAGATGGCGTCAGCGAGGAAAGATTTATTTATTCATTAATATAGAAATATAAGATTAGATTAGGAAGAAATAGTGCAGTAGGAAAATTAAGTGGAGAGAGAAGGCTGAATAACTTGGCTTGCAGGGAAGGCCAATAAAATCTCCGGACAAGAGATTTGCACCATCTACGTGGGGCCACCGGCGCCTGCTTGAATCTCTAAGGGTGCTCCACCTTGGGCTCCCTTTCACACAGGGCTTGAAAGCTGGGGCAAGTAAGTAGACCTGGTGAGCCCCCCTGGTCCAGATGGGAATTTAGCCTGAAATTAGAGTGAAGAGGAGAGGAAAGAGAGAGAGAGACATGGGGGAAACCAGTCCAGCGACTAGCTTCAGCCTTTATTGTTCAGAAGGCCTTTTATACCTTTTTGATTGTACGTAGAGATCAATGGGCAATACAAAATTATGCAGCTTTAGCAGCCCAGACTCTTATCAAAACCAGGCTTTTCTCTCTGCATATCTAATTGTATACACAAGTCTTAGGTAATTTATATCTTCTTCCAGCCAAAAGGGCCAATTAACATTTTACAGCCTTTTTTTCTGATAAAGGTTTGTCAACCAGAAAGCTTGTTTGTGTTGATCTTCCCAAAGTCTGGTGCCACTCTCAGAAAAGCACTAAACAAAGTTACATTCTTACATAGCAAAGATACAGCAACTTATAACAAGTAAAGGGAGTACAGTGACTTACAGCAAAAGAGAAGCAATTAACTCAAAAGTCTAGTGTTGCTAACATCAAAGCTACTACATATCTTTTTCTATGTCCTGCTTACATTGAGTAACATCCTTCCAGGTGCCTAAAAGATAAAGAATTTGGAGGTCTGGCAGCAATCCTTGAGTCAACAGTGAAAACCTGTCACCAATATGATTTTTAACTCTTTAGAAAAGGCTCTGTGTCTTTAAGATGCTTTCAGGCTTTGTGCTGGGGGGCTGTAAGCAATTCACAAGCTGTAGGAAGTCTGGGGAACCTGTTAGGCAAGTTAGAGAGCTATCAGAGGGAGTTTAAGGGAAACATCCCTTTGAAATGCAGAAGACTAAAGCCCTGAGATGACTTTTTCCCAGAGAATATCAGAAGAGTGGAAAAGCAGAGTGCAGAGGCTGGCAGATTCTTATTTTTTTGGTGGGGGGAGGGGGGTGGATGCTCAGGAAATGCCGTGGGGAACCCCTGAAGTTTGGTCATGCCCTGCATATGCCAGACTTCCTTCCACATGATCCTGTCATGGATAGAATTCCTCACACTGGCTCCTGGCAGTTGGACATGACTGAGTGACTGAATAACAATAGCAATCACTATGTAATACATAAAAGTTTCAGCATACACAAATGAAATACAATAGGCACACTCAGTTTAGTTCATTTCATAGGCATATACCCTTCAGTTCAGTTCAGTTCAGTCGCTCAGTCGTGTCCAACTCTTTGTGACCCCATGAATTGCAGCACGCCAGGCCTCCCTGTCCATCACCATCTCCCAGAGTTCACTCAAACTCATGTCCATTGAGTCGGGATGCCATCCAGCCATCTCATCCTCTGTCGTCCTCTTTTCCTCCTGCCCGCAATCCCTCCCAGTATCAGAGTCTTTTCCAATGAGTCAACTCTTTGCATGAGGTGGCCAACACACTACTGATCCCTAAAAACCATTCAGAGTTTTGGGTCACATGGACCAAAATAACATTCATTCATGAAGTGAGAAACCTGTCATACAAAGTGAGCACTATGAAAATAAATCCTCCAAATGACAAATAAATATATTCTATTTGTAAATATACAAGAGAGAAATTTGTAGGGAAGCAACACAGATGGTTTTTAACTATTTGGTAAACATTTGTGGACAAGACAAGTAAAAAATACATCTCCTAAGTAATTATGAAGACACACTTTGGATAACTCTCTTCTATAAGTTATTAGTTTCCTTCTTAAAGTCAAGAATATTTATAAAATTTTTCTCATCAGAGCATAAATTCATAGGCAATTGCAGCAGGGTTATCTACAAAAGTCATCATCAGAGCCCATTGCAGTTAGAATTCAGAGGAAGCTTGTACCATCATCATTTGTATGAAATGTACAATTAGCCACTAAGGGCACAACATATTAGAATAATAGAAATAAAATGACTAAAGGTCTCTGTGCTTCAGGGACTTAACTGAAAACATAAATGTTCACTGACACAAAGACTCACTCCTAAATTCAAAGAAAACTTTCTTTTATTGTTAAGAAGAGATATTGGGCCAAATAGATTCTACTAACCTTTGTCATCAATGTCCTGGGTCTCAGAATGATGGCACTGTTCAGGGTTCTCGGTTCCATATAGTGGAGACCAACTCTGATTATTGAAAGCAAAAAGCAATTTTTCCTAAGTATAGGGATTAATTTTCAGGATTCAGGCAGAGCTAATCAACCAGGCACAAAAGTGGGCAAAATGAAGTGAGGCCAGAACCACAGCCAAAATCATTACAGTGAACCTTATTGTGGCCACCTTATTCCAGCATCACTGCTAACCCCACCACCAGCAGACAGTGGAAATCACTGCAGCCACTACAAGATAAGTTCAAGAATGCCCCTCTACTTTGTGTCACTGCCCAAAGTCAAAGCCTGAGGGAGGAACACAGTAGACTTTGCTGTCCTTGTTCAGTTGCTAAATTGTATCTGGCCCAGCAACTCCCTCTGTCCATTCAGATTTCTCAGGCAAGAATCTTGGAGTGGGTTGCCATTTCCTTCTCCAGGGACAGTAGGCTTTACTTTGGTCAGATACTTATTCCCTACCTTGCATCAGGGGAATGGGATAAGGACATCTTTGTTTTTTAAAGAAATATTTTTTTAAGATCTTGAAATAAATTTCCTTAATGAGAATCAAGGTCCTGCTCACTCTGATCTTTTTTTTCCTTATATTTAAAATAATTATTTATTAATAATATTTATTTAATTATTATTTAAATAAATAATATATATTTAATATTTATTTATTTAAATGATATTTATTTATATGTGATCTTAGTTGTAGCATCTTTCATTGCTACATGCAGGCTGAGCTGCTCCGCAGCATGTGAGATCTTAGGTCCCTGACTGGGTATTGAACCACATCCTCTGCGTTGGAAGGCAGATCCTTAACCTCTGGACCATCAGGAAAGTCCCATGCTCCTCTTATCTTAAGCTTTCTTCAAAATAAGGATGGTTTTCAGGTGTGAGATGAATGTCCTTTTGGTTGACCTCCCGTTTTGCAAGAAGTTCAAAATGAACACAGATATCACTATTACACATGAGAGGGAATAAATGACAACTCATGATGAAATATTATTATTCTAGAAACATACAACTGTTCCATAGTCAATCCTAATGGGGAAAATAGCTTCACTTCACTTCACTTCTGCGTGTTGCTCAAGTTTTTCTAGAATTGAAACCAATGAAAAAGATCCCGAAGTTAGTTCTTCACATCCTTCTGCAGCCACCTGCTGTGGGCACCCCAGTTCCACTGAGCTGTGGCCACTGGGTAAGTTTGGGAGGACAGTAGAGGGTGGCAAGTGGATCCAGTCTCAGGGAAAGGAGGAAAGGTCACAATGTCCACATTCACCCAACAACGAAGTGTGTGAAGAGAGTTGTGTGGGCCTTTAGCTTCAACTCCATAGGAACAGGGAGATTCATGATGGAAGCATCCCTAACTAATGAGACAATTACAGATGGCCAGAACTGCAATATTGTCCATTAGTTCCTAACCAGTCCAGGTATGGAAGGCTAATCAATGACACATTAAGGGAGGCCAACACTCTGACTTTGACTTTGAACTAGGAGGCCCCAGACTCCACGAGGGACCCTCACAGTGCCAGAGTAAAGAGTAAGTAAAGTCACTCAATTGTGTCCGACTCTTTGCAACCCCATGGACTGCAGCCCACCAGGCTCCTCAGTCCATGGGATTCTCCAGGCAAGAATACTGGAGTGGGTTGCCATTTCCTTCTCCAGGGGATCTTCCCGACCCAGGGATTGAACCCGGATCTCTTGCACTGGAGGCAGACGCTTTAACCTCTGAGCCACCAGGGAAGTCGAGTCCATCAAAATCTAGAGCCATCCAGCTTCTTCTCCTTTTTTAAAAAATTTTATTTATTTTTATTGAAGGATAATTGCTTTACAGGGTTTTGTTGTTTTCTGTCAAAATTCAACATGAGTCAGGCATAAGTATACAGATATCCCCTCCCTTTTGAACCTCCCCCCATCCCCCCCATCCCACTCCTCTAGATTGATACAGAGCCCCTGTTAGACTTTCCTGAGCCATACAGCAAATTCCCATTGGCTATCTATATTACATATGGTAATGTAAGGTCCCACGTTACTCTTTCCATACATCTTACCCTCTCCTCCCTTCTCCCTATGTCTATAAGTCTATTCTCTATGTCTGTTTCTCCACTGTTGCCCTGTAAATAAATTCTTCAGTACCATTTTTCTAGATTCTGTATATATGCTTGACTGGGTATTGAACCACATCCTCTGCGTTGGAAGGCAGATCCTTAACCTCTGGACCATCAGGAAAGTCCCATGCTCCTCTTATCTTAAGCTTTCTTCAAAATAAGGATGGTTTTCAGGTGTGAGATGAATGTCCTTTTGGTTGACCTCCCGTTTTGCAAGAAGTTCAAAATGAACACAGATATCACTATTACACATGAGAGGGAATAAATGACAACTCATGATGAAATATTATTATTCTAGAAACATACAACTGTTCCATAGTCAATCCTAATGGGGAAAATAGCTTCACTTCACTTCACTTCTGCGTGTTGCTCAAGTTTTTCTAGAATTGAAACCAATGAAAAAGATCCCGAAGTTAGTTCTTCACATCCTTCTGCAGCCACCTGCTGTGGGCACCCCAGTTCCACTGAGCTGTGGCCACTGGGTAAGTTTGGGAGGACAGTAGAGGGTGGCAAGTGGATCCAGTCTCAGGGAAAGGAGGAAAGGTCACAATGTCCACATTCACCCAACAACGAAGTGTGTGAAGAGAGTTGTGTGGGGCCTTTAGCTTCAACTCCATAGGAACAGGGAGATTCATGATGGAAGCATCCCTAACTAATGAGACAATTACAGATGGCCAGAACTGCAATATTGTCCATTAGTTCCTAACCAGTCCAGGTATGGAAGGCTAATCAATGACACATTAAGGGAGGCCAACACTCTGACTTTGACTTTGAACTAGGAGGCCCCAGACTCCACGAGGGACCCTCACAGTGCCAGAGTAAAGAGTAAGTAAAGTCACTCAATTGTGTCCGACTCTTTGCAACCCCATGGACTGCAGCCCACCAGGCTCCTCAGTCCATGGGATTCTCCAGGCAAGAATACTGGAGTGGGTTGCCATTTCCTTCTCCAGGGGATCTTCCCGACCCAGGGATTGAACCCGGATCTCTTGCACTGGAGGCAGACGCTTTAACCTCTGAGCCACCAGGGAAGTCGAGTCCATCAAAATCTAGAGCCATCCAGCTTCTTCTCCTTTTTTAAAAAATTTTATTTATTTTTATTGAAGGATAATTGCTTTACAGGGTTTTGTTGTTTTCTGTCAAAATTCAACATGAGTCAGGCATAAGTATACAGATATCCCCTCCCTTTTGAACCTCCCCCCATCCCCCCCATCCCACTCCTCTAGATTGATACAGAGCCCCTGTTAGACTTTCCTGAGCCATACAGCAAATTCCCATTGGCTATCTATATTACATATGGTAATGTAAGGTCCCACGTTACTCTTTCCATACATCTTACCCTCTCCTCCCTTCTCCCTATGTCTATAAGTCTATTCTCTATGTCTGTTTCTCCACTGTTGCCCTGTAAATAAATTCTTCAGTACCATTTTTCTAGATTCTGTATATATGCCTTAGAATCAGATATTTATCTTTCTCTTTCTGACTTACTTTACTCTGTATAATAGGTTCTAGGTTCATCCACCTCATTAGAACTGACTCAAATGCATTCCTTTTTATGGCTGAGTAGTATTCAATTGTGTATATGTACCACAACCTCTTTATCCATTCATCTGTCGATGGACATCTAGGTTGCATTCATGTTGTAGCTATTGTAAATTGTGCTGCAATGAACAGTGGGATACATGTGCCTTTTTCAATTTTGGTTTCCTAAGGGTATATGACTCTTGAGAGTCCCTTGGACTGCAAGGAGATCTAACCAGTCCATTCTGAAGGAGATCAGCCCTGGGATTTCTTTGGAAGTAATGATGCTAAAGCTGAAACTCCAGTACTTTGGCCACCTCATGCGAAGAGTTGACTCATTGGAAAAGACTCTGATGCTGGGAGGGATTGGAGGCAGGAGGAGAAGGGGACGACAGAGGATGAGATGGCTGGATGGCATCACTGACTCGATGGATGTGAGTGTGAGTGAACTCCGAGAGATAGTAATGAACAGGGAG
>SJYC01095345.1:0-37765 GCA_006408675.1 Madoqua kirkii
CCAGTACTTTGGCCACCTCATGCGAAGAGTTGACTCATTGGAAAAGACTCTGATGCTGGGAGGGATTGGAGGCAGGAGGAGAAGGGGACGACAGAGGATGAGATGGCTGGATGGCATCACTGACTCGATGGATGTGAGTGTGAGTGAACTCCGAGAGATAGTAATGAACAGGGAGGCCTGGTGTGCTGCAATTCATGGGGTCACAAGGAGTTGGACATGACTGAGTGACTGAACTGAACTGAAGGGTATATGCCTAGGAGTGGGATTGATGGGTCATACGGTGGTTTTATTCCTAGTTTTTTAAGGAATCTCCATACTGCCTTCCATAACGGCTGTATCAGTTTACATTCCCACCAACAGTGCAAGAGCATTCCCTTTCCTCCACACCCTCTCCAGCACTTATTGTTTGTAGACTTTTTAATGATGGCCATTCTGACTGGTGTGAGGTATAGTTCTGTAGTTTTGATTTGCATTTCTCTAATAATGAATGATGTTGGGCACGTTTTCATGTATTTGTTAGCCATCTCTATGTCTTCTTTGGAGAAATGTCTGTTTTGAGGCAGGAGGAGAAGGGGACGACAGAGGATGAGATGGCTGGATGGCATCACTGACTCGATGGATGTGAGTGTGAGTGAACTCCGAGAGATAGTAATGAACAGGGAGGCCTGGTGTGCTGCAATTCATGGGGTCACAAGGAGTTGGACATGACTGAGTGACTGAACTGAACTGAAGGGTATATGCCTAGGAGTGGGATTGATGGGTCATACGGTGGTTTTATTCCTAGTTTTTTAAGGAATCTCCATACTGCCTTCCATAACGGCTGTATCAGTTTACATTCCCACCAACAGTGCAAGAGCATTCCCTTTCCTCCACACCCTCTCCAGCACTTATTGTTTGTAGACTTTTTAATGATGGCCATTCTGACTGGTGTGAGGTATAGTTCTGTAGTTTTGATTTGCATTTCTCTAATAATGAATGATGTTGGGCACGTTTTCATGTATTTGTTAGCCATCTCTATGTCTTCTTTGGAGAAATGTCTGTTTAGGTCTTTTCCCCACTTTTTGATTTGTTTTTCTGGTATTGAGTTGTATGAGCTGTTTGCATATTTTGGAAATTAATCCTTTGTCAGTTGTTTCATTTGCTATTATTTTCCCCCATTCTGAGGATTGTCTTTTCACCTTGCTTATATTTTCCTTTGCTGTGCAAAAGCTTTTAAGTTTAATCAGGTCCCACTTGTTTACTTTTGTTTTTATTTCCCTTATTCTAGGAGGTGGGTCACAGAGGATCTTGCTTTGATTTATGTCATCGAGTGTCCTGCCTATGTTTTCCTCTAAGAGTTTTATAGTGTCTGGCCTTACATTTAGGTCTTTAATCCATTTTGAGTTTATCTTTGTGTGTGGTGTTAGGAAGTGTTCTAATTTCATTCTTTTACATGTAGCTGTCCAGTGTTTCCAAAATCATTTATTGAAGAGACTGCCTTTGTCCCATTATATATTCTTGCCTCCTTTGTCGGAAATAAGATACCCATAGGTGCATGAGTTTATTTCTGGGCTTTCTATCTTGTTCCATTGGTATATATTTCTGTTTTTGTGCCAGTACCATACTGCCTTGATGACTGTAGCTTTGTCATATAATCTGAAGTCAGGAAGGTTGATTCCTCCAGCTCCATTCTTCTTTCTCAAAACTGCTTCATCTATTCAGTTTTTTGGTGTGTGTTTCCATATGAATTGTGAAATTTTTTGTTCTAGTTCTGAGCCATTCAGCTTCTAATTGCTTCTCTTTCATAACTGAAAAGAACTAACTATATTTCTAAACTTCTTTAGAATGCTTTGAAAACTTTAGGGAATATTTTTCTCACTCAGTGGCTCAGCTTGATTGTGAAGTCCTGACAATTCATGCCAATAGATAATAAGACAAGAAGCATGGTTTTTGTTTAGAAAAAAATGCCACTGTTTTAAAAAAGATATATATTTACTGATACAATGTACATTATAGTATGATAACACCTCCACTATCTTATTAAAAATACTTTAAAACTATTCATATGCTTTTGATAGAATTATTTCCTAGTGACTGAAATGAGAAATGTTTGTCAGATTCAAGGGAAGGAGGTGGTCTTTGCTCATGAGAAAAGCAATAAGTACTCAATCCTTATAGAAGAAATGGTAACCTGGAAAAAAAGGCTGAATACAGTCCTGGATCAGGACAGAATTTACTTGGTTTGCTTCCTATTCTCAGGGCATAGGGGTATCCCTGATGAGCTGACACCAACGAGTCCACGAGCATTCAGCCCAGTAGGGGAAGGGACTGGACTCGCCACCCCAGAAGCCAATCCTTTTAGGGCTTGGCCAAAGCATACTGTAATTAGGCATTAAGATCTAAAAATAATAAGGGAATACAATTATAAAGCATGGGCTTCTCAGGTAGCATGGAGGTAAAGAATCCACCTGTCAATGCAAAAGATATGGCTTTGATTCCTGGGTGGGGAAGATACCCTAGAGGAGGAAACAGCAACCCACTCCAGTATTCTTGTCTGGAGAAGCTCATGGACAGAGGAGCCTGGTGGGCTATGGTCTGTGGGGTTGCAAAGAGTCAAATACGACTGAGCATGCCCCATGACTATAAAGCACTTTGCAAAATGAGAAGACTACATAGTATCCATCATTCATAATAATGATGCTGTAGGTAATTGCAACATTCAGGAAGCAGTTTAGTCCTAGGCAGCCTTGGCAGGGAGACCACTAATGTCCGAAGGGCTGAGCACTAAATGCCTCAATTCCTTCCCTGGCTGGAAGACTGCCCAGAAAAGAAGGCAAGCCTACAGAGCTCTTGAGATGATTTCTGAGAGCTCCACTGAAGATGCAAACATTGCCAAGGAAATATCATTACACCTCCTTAACAGATATTTGGAGCAGCAGCCTCATTTTCAGATTTACAAAATAGGTCCCCTTCAGAGTCTTTAGAAGAAGAAACTGAGAAAACACTTAAATAAATCAAGGACTCAGCCACCTTTGCAACCACCTTCAAAATCACAATTAATTCAAGGAGGAGGTTAAAGGGCATATGTTGTCCTTTAGGACAATTTCAAAAAAATTTCAATTCTTTTATATTCTGGTTATTTGAATGAATTATTTTCCTTAATTAATCAGGACATTTTACAAAGACTTGAATTTTTATTTTATATTTTATTTCTAATTATGCAAACATTTTCTTTGTAGTCTTTATCTAAATCTGGCAGTCTTTGTTCATTTGTTCATTCTTTGAATGTCTACAGCACCGAAAGTGGTTGATGTCACTGTGCAGAGTATTTTTTGTTTCATTATAGTCTCTAATTTTTATGTGCATTTAGATTTTTCGTCTCTGTAATAAACCCCTAGAGACCAATGACAGTATACTGGGTGCTGATTTGGCTTCCCTCTGGACTGACAGTAATGCTCTCTAGTGGATTGGTTTGTTGTTGTTCAGTTGCTCAGTCATGTCTGACTCTTTGTGACCCCATGGACTACAGCACACCAGGCTTCCCTGCCCATCACTATCTCCTGGAATTTGCTCAGACTCATGTCCATTGTGTTGGTGATGCCATCCAAACATCCTCTGTCATCCCCTTCTCCTCCTGCCCTCAATCTTTCCTAGCATCAGGGTCTTTTCAAATGAGTCAGCTCTTTGCATCAGGTGGCCAAAGTATTGGAGTTTCAGCTTCAACATCAGTCCTTCCAATGAACACTCAGGACTGATCTCTTTTAGGATGGACTAGTTGGATTTCCTTTCTGTCCAAGGGACTCTCAAATGTCTTCTCTAGTACCACAATTTGAAAGCATCAGTCCAATGAAAAGACCCCTCATTAGAGCAATTTCATCAGGTAACTGATCCACTTTTTATACTGTAGATTGGTTACATGATATAATTGCTCTAATACGGGATCTTTTGATTGCACATTTCTATTCTTAATATTTAAAACATCTTAAGCAACTTTTTAGATGTAATTTAGGCAGCAGTAAGGTTCACCTATGCTCGAAAGTCCCTCCTTCTTAATAGGTTGATTAATCATCTCAACAGCATTGCAGGGAAGAGCATTCAGTACCTATGGACAAATCAAGTGCACTCAAGAACCTCCCAAGTTCTCATCTGTCTGACAGTTGACAGGTCACCCTGGCTCACTTAAAGGGAAGAAAAAGATCGGTAGTTTTTTCTAACAAAAATTTTTGGAACACTTTGAGGCCTTCCTTTTTGAGTGCTTTTGATAAGAAATATCTACCTGAATTTTCCATTTATCTACAAATGCCATACAGAATCAGTGCCCCCAAGCAACCAACACAGACACATTAAAGGAAAAAAACTGAAGAAAAGAACTCATTCTTGTCTATTCCTAGATATCTGGTGCCAACAGTTTGAAATATTCTTTCAAGGTTTTTTCTGATGCTCAAAAATATCAAAACATGTTTATTCACATATAGTTTTGCTTCTTGTTTTGTTTTCAAAATTGAGATCATATGACACATATTCCTTTGTAAACTTGCTTCTTTTGTACTCAGCAATGCATATGGGATATTTGTTCGAATCAGTGAAATATTAATTCTTCTTTCTAGTAATTGTGTTATATTCCCTTGTATGGGGTTTCCCAGGTGGCTCACTGGTAAAGAATCCGCCTGCAAAGCAGGTGATGCTGCTTTGATCCCTGGGTCAGGTATATCCCTTGGAGAAGGAAATGGCAACCCTTTCAGTATTTTTGCCTGGGAAATCTCATGGACAGAGAAACCTGGTAGGCAACAGTACATGGCGTCACAAAAGGGTCAGACACAATTTAACTACTGAGCATGTACGTAGTTGCAGATGACACCACCCTTATGGCAGAAAGTGAAGAAGAACCAAAGAACCTCTTGATGAAAGGGAAAGAGGAGTGTGAAAAAATTGGCTTAAAGCTCCACATTCAGAAAACAAAGATCATAGCATCCAGTCCCATCACTTCATGGCAAATAGATGGGGAAACAATGAAAACAGTGGCTGACTTTATTTTGGGGGGCTCCCAAATCACTGCAGGTGGTGATTGCAGCCGTGAAATTAAAAGACGCTTGCTCCTTGGAAGGAAAGTTATGACTAACCTAGATAGTATATTGAAAAGCAGAGACATTCCTTTGCCAACAAAGGTCCATCTAGTCAAGGCTATGGTTTTTCCAATGGTCATGTATGGATGTGAGAGTTGGACTGTAAAGAAAGCTAAGCACCAAAGAATTGATGCTTTTGAAGTGTGGTATTGGAGAAGACTCTTGAGACTGCAAAGAGGTCCAACCAGTCAATTCTGAAGGAGATCAGCCCTGGGTGTTCATTGGAAGGACTGATGCTGAAGCTGAAACTCCAGTACTTTGGCCACCTGATGAGAGGAGCTGATTCATTGGAAAAGACTCTGATGCTGGGAAAGATTGAAGGCGGGAGGAGAAAGGGATGACAGAGGGTGAGATGGCTGGATGGATCACTGACTCAATGGACATGAGTCTGAGTGAACTCTGGGAGTTGGTGATGGACAGGGAAGCCTGGCGTGCTGCAGGCCATGGGATCACAAAGAGTTGAACATTATTGAGCAACTGAACTGATGCACAGAGTTATGCTGTCCCTGCCGCCCCACCAACGTTTCCTTTCGTTGAATATTCAGACTTTTGCCAGTTACTCAGGTGACGTCTTTTCTCTGACTCTCAGTTTGCACTGTAAGTTTTTCTTTATTTCTAAAATTTGGAATTTACTTGACATGAAGTCCAGTTCTTTAAAATTTTTTTCCCCTAAAGTTAATAAATATTTACTTTATTCAATTTCTTGAAACTACTTTAAATTTGAACTTAAAAACACTGTGATAGTCCTGAGGCACATGAGAATATTCTATAATTATCCTTGATACTAGGGAATGTTCACACTTCTGAAATTCCTTTAAAATAATTAAAATAAGGAGTTGAAAGTTCTGGCGCAATTCTATTACTATGACCCAGAAATAAGTATATTTCTATACAAACATTTTCTACCAGCTGTTTTGGGTAACACTGTCCAGGGAAAAGCTAACAGTGATTAAACACGTTTAGGAAAATGCTATTTTAAACTAAATATGCAATTTTTAAAATTCTGATTTGTGTGTGTGTGTGTGTGTGTGTGTGTGTGTGTGTGAAGGTGATCATTTCCTTACCTCTTTCCCTAGTTTCTCCTTAGGCAGTGAGGGTACTTCTCCAGACTGGTCATGGCAAGACAGAGAATCTCACCCTGCAGTCTCTCTATACCAGACACGCAGAGTTCCTGGGAAAATGCCTGTAGCATCTCCAGCATCCTGCCCACCCCTCCCCCAGCTCCTCTTTATCCCATGCACATGTCCTTGCTGAAACAGTAAGCAATCAGACAAGACAGAACTAAAAAGTCATCCTTCTCACTTAGTCTGTGCCCTCAATCTTTTTTTATTCTTTAAATCAAAATAAAAGTGACATTTGGATTCACCTGTTAATAATTTATGAGAAACTCTCTGCAAGTACAGACAAAGTGGCTTAGTTTGAGCTTAGAAATCAGAATGTGCCTTAAACACAGACATTTGACTAATCGGTTCTCACCCCAAGCAATAGAGTAAAATAAGGCCTGGCCTTCATGTCTGCAGATCAGGGAAACTTAAGGCCCACCCTGGGAATTCAAAGCAGCCTGAGGCCATTTCGCAAAGCCCAGTCTGAGCCCTCCCGCCCAGCCACCCACCCCTACTCACTGTTCAATACTTAACCTTACTTTCATAGTACATTAGAGGAATTCATAGGAATTAATAAGTCACAGGAATTATCTTTTTTTAACCAGGTGATATCCAACATATTTGAGTATTCTTCCCCATGAGGATAACTGTGCTAGAGACTGAGAAAAAAAAGAAACTTTTTCTTAAAGACTAACTATCTAGAACAATAGACCAATTCCTCAGAGAGAAGGGCCACAGGATGCTAAGTGACAAAAGCCAAAAAGGTTCATTATTATTCATTATTATTATCCTCAGAAATGAGAGCTCCTGCACTTTCCAGAACAAAACCTCTTGGGCAGACAAGAGAAACAACTCAGTAAGAATTACCCTGGGCTTGGTCTTTTTTTTTTTTTTAAAGGACTGGCCTGGCCCAGACTTGCCTCATCAGATCATAAACATGTGTGTTCTGAAATCTTTCATGTTTGCAAGCATCCTAGAAGATTCTGATAGACATAAAAACTTTTAAAACCATAGGATTTCCCAGGCAAGAGTATTGGAGTGGGTTATCATTTCCTTCTCCAGGGTATCTTCCCAACACAGGGATCAAACCCGAGTCTCCAGCATCTCCTGCATTTGCAAGCATGTTCTTTATCACTGGTACCACCTAGGAAGCTCAGTAGAAATCATAGTGGTACTCTAGCTGTGGTCCATAAACCAGCAGCATCCAGAGCACACAGATCTTAATACATATAGGATGGATGAACAAGTTCCTACTGCATAGCACAAGGAATTATATCCAATTTCCTGGGATTCACCATAATGGAAAACATTTTAAATAAAAAAATGTATGTAGCTGAGTCACTTTGCTGTACAGCAGAAATTAACACAGCATTGTAAATCAGCTATATTTCAGTAATAATAATAATAATAATAAAGAACCAAACCTGGGTCTTGTTAGAGATATACATTCTGCACCACTACAGACAGGCTGATTCAGAAATTCTAGTCAAGGCTCAGCAATCTCTGTTTAAGACGCCTTCCAGGTGATCCTCATGTGTGACAAAATTTAAGAAACACTGCCATAACACACTTCTGTGGGACTCAGTTTGGAAAATATTGGAATGGCCAGTGAGAACACAGGGGTTTAAAGACGGAAGCCATTTGAAACTGTGATAACATGTATTAGTGGCTCCTTAAGAGAGGAACTCACCTTTAGGGCAGAGATTTAAATTATGGATGATTTAGTGGAAAGAAGAAGAAAGGGCACTTGAGACAAAGGGAAGAATGGGAGAAAAGTATAATAGGCAGAAATACGGGTCTATTCAGGTCTATAATCAGTTCAGCTAGCATGAAAGTTTCATGTCATTTTTGAGTTGCGGGAATTATAGTCGGACAGGTGTGCTCAACTTGGGATCTTAGAGAACTTAAAAGGAACAATAAAGAGTGTGGACCTTCTTGTTCAGGCACTGGGAACACACTATAGGATGATGAGGTGAGGAATATACAAAGCTACAAGACTGTGTTTAGGAAATATGATTATGCATTTGTGAACAATGGGAAGCACGGTGGGGAGGTTGAAAGTGAGTAATGAGAAATCTTGCAAACCTCCCTGGTGGTCCAGGGGTTGAGAAACTGCCTGCCAGTACAGGGGACATGGGTTTGGTCCCTGGTTGAGGAGGCTTCCACAGGCTGCTGGGCAACTGAGCCACAGTCCTGAAGCCTGTGCACTCTATAGCTCATGCTCTGAAACACGAGAAGCCACCACAATGAGAAGCCCACGTGCTGCAACTGAAGAGTAGAGAAACCAGAGCTAGAGAAAACCCTCTCACAGCGACGAAGACCCATTGCAGTACCCCCCACCAAAAGAGTCTTGCAATATTCCGGAAATAAAGTGATGAGGATTTGGGTTAAGGTAATGTCTGTGAGAAGCAAAGTAATCAAATAGATGTGAGTCTTCAAGAAGTAAAGATAGGCTGTACTTGGTGTTTGGATGGGGTAGGGAGAGACTGAAGAAGAGAAGGAGAAGAAAGGGAGGAGGGAAAAAATTAAGTGACCAAGGATGACACCTCAGCTTCAAGACTAATCAACCAGAAGCATTAATGAACATGGGAAGTTCTGAAGGGGGTGCAGGTTGGGGGAAACAGAGACTGGGTCTTTTGATTGTTTCTCAATCATCTCTACTCTTCACATCACTAGCAGTTCTCAGAACAAATTAATCTGCTGTGAAGAAAAAGACAATCATTCTGTGAGACATGTAGCAACTGAATATCAGTCCTTTCCAGCTGACAAAGTCTAAAGTTACAAAGAAGTTTTGTTTTCTTCATAGAACAGCTGAAGTACAACTGTGATTGTCATCCTCAACTCTTCAAGGAAATTGCTCTGGGAAGCTGGGATTCCGGCTTTCATTCTGGCCAGCTAAACACGCCCTGGTTAATTGGATATATGCCTGAGCCAGATTACCTGGAATTTCGAATTTGCCAACAGAAAGCTTGTCTTTACTTTCCTTTGCTTTCTCGAGAAAATATTTCAGTGAAAGAGGCCAACTTTGAAGAATTCTGGAAGCATGCTTTTGCCTCTGCCTCCTCTTATTAATGCTATGCAAGGATATGTATAAAACATAGGATAAAACATGTAAAATCTATCCATGGAATTCTCCACGCAAGAATACTAGAATGGGTGGTATTCCCTTCTCCAAGAGATCTTCCCGAACCAGAGATCCAACCCAGGTCTTCTGCATTTCATGTCAATTCTTTACCCTCTGAACCATCAGGGAAGCCCCTCAAACTGGGGAGGGGCATAGGAAAGCCTGCACGGTGCCAGCATTCTGGCTTAATTCTCTTCTCCTTGGCAAGCTTTCTGGATTGTAAGCAATGCTAACATTCTTGGTGTACTGATGGGTGCCTGAATAGTTAAAGAGCAGTAAAACATTAAAGGTCATTATCTGGTTTAGGACTTGGAGATGGCCTGGCTCTGTGCAGAACTGACTCGGAGACTCTGCTGAGCAGGGTGAGGCCCTGCACCTGGGAGAGGGCACCCAAAGAACTAGCAGCAGACGCCAGGGTGGGAGGTACGGATGCCTGGGGGAAACTGCTGCTGCCAACTAAGAGTCAGTGACCAGAGCCAGAAACTAAATACTTCAGTGCTGGATCATATAAATAAGCTCATAGATGAAAATTATGTATGGGTTACAGGAGGCCCACATCTTGGAGAACTTTCAAAGACGTGAACGTGTCCCTGTGTGCCAGCTGTTGGGTTGTTCTACTGTGCTTTTCAAGGTACTGTATCATAAGATTAAAAATGTTTTTATTTTTTGTATTTCTTTTTAATGTATTATTTGTGTGATAAGTGTTATAGACATATTATTATTCAGTATTGGAGAAGGAAATGGCAACCCACTCCAGTGTTCTTGCCTGGAGAATCCCATGGATGGAGGAGCCTGGTGGGCTACCTTCCATGGGGTCGCAAAGAGTCGGACACGACTGAGCAACTTCACTTTCTTGTAGCCTATTGTGTTAGTTGGGCACCTAGACTAACTCTGTTGGACTTACAAGCAAATTGGACTTATGAGCATGCCCTCAGAAAGGAACTCACTTGAATGCAGGGGACTTAACTATATATACAAAAGTCCATACTTAAACAAAAAACGAGTCTCCATAGCCCATACTGACTGTATCAGTTTCCTATGGCTGCTGTAACAAACTAGGGGACTTAATAGGAAGTCTAAAGTCTAAAGGCTAGAGGTCTGGCATCAAGGTGTCAACAGGGTGATGCTCTGTGATGCGATCTATTGGAGAACCCATTTTTTGCCTCTTTTAGCTCCTGGTGGCTCCACACGGCTGTGGCTGCATCATTCCAGCCACTGCCTTCATCTTCACGTGGGCTTTGCCTCTGTGTCTTCTCTTCTTTCTCTTGTAAGAACATTTGTCCTTGGATTTAAGACTCACCCCGATCATCTCAAGATCCTTATTTAATTACATCTGCAAAGACTCTTTTCCCAAATAATGTTGCATTCACAGGGCATAAGGGCTACGGTGTGGATATAACATTTGTGGTGCTGTCATTCAATCTACTATGTGTCTGCATCCTAAGTCGCTTCAGTCATGTCCCAACTCCTTGCAACCCTATGGACCATAGTTCGCCAGGCTCCTTTGTCCACAGGGATGCTCCAGGCAAGAATCCTGGAGTAGGTTGCCATGCCCTCCTCCAGCTGATCTTCCTAATCCGGAAATGAAACCCAAGTTTCTTGTCTCCTGCATTGGCAGGTGGGTTCTTTACCACTAGTACCACCTGGGAAATCCATTCAATCCACTACATCAATATAAATACATGATTGAATATGTAGGTAAATAAGTGGGTTGTTGCTGTTGGTGGTTTAATCACTAAACTGTGTCTGACTCTTGAGACCCTAATGACTGTAGCCCGTCAGGTTTCTCTGTTCATGGGATTTCCCAGACAAGAATAATGGGGTGGGTAGGCATTTCCTTCTTCCAGGGACCTTTCCGACCCAGGGATCAAACTTGTGTCTACTGCATTGCAGGTGGATTCTTTATCATCTGAGCCACCAGGGATTCCCAAGTAAGTAGGAGGCAATAGGCAAATTTCCAGCGCTTAAAATTCCAAGTAATATATGTAAATACTCCTCCTGCAAGGAGATGGAGCGCTAGTCCCCTCTCCTTAAATGTTGGCTGCACACAGTGAATTCTATCCAAAGAGTCCAGTACTGGCTTCTACTCACTAGATGTCAGTAGAATCTGTTCCCTTCTCTACCTTGCTGTGGACAACCAAATATGCATCCTTCTGATATTACCAAATATTAGTTGCTATTGTAACTTACTATAATCTTTATTTTATAATAATTTCTTATCATTATTAAGGCTATTCTTCACCCTAAGAAAGATGAATACCATCCTACCAGTAAAGGACTCAGTTAAGTTCAGTTCAGTCACTCAGTCGTGTCTGACTCTTTGTGATCCCATGGCCTGCAGGACACCAGGCCTCCCTGTCCCTAACCAACTCCTGGAGCTTGTGCAAACTCATGTTCATTGAGTTGGTGATGCCATCCAATCATCTCATCCTCTGTCATCTCCTTCTCCTCCCACCTTCAATCTTTCCCAGCATCAGGGTCTTTTCCAATGAGTCAGCTCCTCACATCAGGTGGCCAAAGTATTGGAGTTTCAGCTTCAGCATCAGTCCTTCCAATGAACACCCAGGACTGATTTCCTTTAGGATGGACTGGTTGGATCTCTTGCAGTCCAAGGGACTCTCAAGAGTCTTCTCCAACAGCACAGTTCAAAAGCATCAATTCTTTGGTGCTCAGCTTTCTTCACAGTCCAACTCTCACATCCATACATGCCTACTGGAAAAACCATAGCTTTGACTAGATGGACCTTTGTTGGCAAAGGAATGTCTCTGCTTTTTAATATGCTGTCTAGGTTGGTCATAACTTTTCTTCCAAGGAGCAAGCATCTTTTAATTTCATGAGCACAGTCACCATCTGCCCAGCCCCCTAAATCCTGAACAGTGGATGCTGCCCAGGAGAGCAGTGCTTTGCATGTTGACACCTCATCCTGAGTGTCGTCTGTGACCTAAGCTGTTGTTGTTTAGTTGCTCAGTGATGTCCAGCTCTTTGCGACCCCATGGACTGTAGCCCACCAGGCTTCTCTGTCTGTGGAATTCTCCAGGCAAGAATACTGGATTGGGTTGTCATTTCTTTCTTCAGGGGATCTTCCCAACCCGGGGATTGAACCTGTGTCTCGTGCATTGCCGGGCAGATTCTTTTTTCTTTTTACCACTGAGTCAGCTGGGAAGCTTGTGACCTAAGCTGAGTAATCAGCCTTTTGAACAGCCGACTTTGTTGAGATTCAATCAGGAGCAGGGTTTATTTTTCTCCACTCACTTACTCCCAACATGCCTCATCTGAGTTCTGTTCTCACTCCCAGAGGGCATCTCAGACAGAAAAAGGAGCTTTTAGGTCAGTGTCAGTAGTTAGATATCAATTCTTTGGTGCTCAGCTTTCTTCACAGTCCAACTCTCACATCCATACATGCCTACTGGAAAAACCATAGCTTTGACTAGATGGACCTTTGTTGGCAAAGGAATGTCTCTGCTTTTTAATATGCTGTCTAGGTTGGTCATAACTTTTCTTCCAAGGAGCAAGCATCTTTTAATTTCATGAGCACAGTCACCATCTGCCCAGCCCCCTAAATCCTGAACAGTGGATGCTGCCCAGGAGAGCAGTGCTTTGCATGTTGACACCTCATCCTGAGTGTCGTCTGTGACCTAAGCTGTTGTTGTTTAGTTGCTCAGTGATGTCCAGCTCTTTGCGACCCCATGGACTGTAGCCCACCAGGCTTCTCTGTCTGTGGAATTCTCCAGGCAAGAATACTGGATTGGGTTGTCATTTCTTTCTTCAGGGGATCTTCCCAACCCGGGGATTGAACCTGTGTCTCGTGCATTGCCGGGCAGATTCTTTTTTCTTTTTACCACTGAGTCAGCTGGGAAGCTTGTGACCTAAGCTGAGTAATCAGCCTTTTGAACAGCCGACTTTGTTGAGATTCAATCAGGAGCAGGGTTTATTTTTCTCCACTCACTTACTCCCAACATGCCTCATCTGAGTTCTGTTCTCACTCCCAGAGGGCATCTCAGACAGAAAAAGGAGCTTTTAGGTCAGTGTCAGTAGTTAGAAGAGCCTCCTTGTATTATGACCCCAGCAGACCTAACTCACTAATTTAATGTAAGCGTCAACCTCAGGTCCGTTTCAGAACACAAGCCTGGCCTTCGAGTGGTGCTGTCCACACCTTTCGTCTTCTTCCTTTAGCTAATGCAGCCTCTAGCCAGGGAGGCAGCCTCCCTTCTGGGGATCATAGTCAGACTTTCGAGAGATTACCCTGGCAGCTGAATCCTCACTGGGCCTCCTGTTGTTTTTGTTCAGTTGCTCAGTCATGTCCAACTCTTTGCAACCCCGTGGACTGCAGCCCTCCAAGCCTCCCTGCCCCTCTCTGTGAATTGGGGGTCCTAGATTCACTCAATTCCAAGAGACAATCAACTGTGAGACACAACCCCCCAAAATGGGGCAAAATAAAGACATATCAAACCCCTAAACGTCTGTATTAACAGTGAAGTGCTTGCTGCTTTTAGAAACACTGAAATGGGAGGGGAAACCAGGAAATCAGCCTTCAAATGGCAGCTGTGTGTGCTCGCGCTCAGTCATGTCTGGCTCTTCGCTATCCCAGGGACTGCAGCCCTCCAGGTTCCTCTGTTCATAGAATTTTCCAGGCAAGAATACTGGAGTGGGTTGCTGTTTTATCTTCCAGGGGATCTTCCCAACCCAGAGACTGAACCTGCATCTCTGTGTCTCCTGCACTGACAGGCAGATTCTTTACCATTAGCACCACCTGGGGAGACAAAATTAGAAAAAAATACTTTGGAAAGTCCTTTTAGCTGACCACATGCATTCAGTTTGACCACTATACTCCTGCTTAAATCAAAGAAAGTCTGGCTAATTTTAAAGATTGAACTTTTTTTTTTTTTTTCATTTTCAATGGCATTCCCTCAGTGGGAGTGAATTATAATTTGCCACTGGTACAAATAAGAGAAAGGAAAAGTGCATGTAATTTGTATACTAAAAAATGGAATATTAATGAAGACAAATCACTCTTCTTGGTGGAATAGTCTACCAAGATCCTCCCTTTCACTCTACTTGGCTTGGAAAATAATTGAAACAAACAAAAAGAGAGGAAACAGGAATTTCATTTGGAAAGTGCCTTAGAGTTGTGATTTTTAGGTCTGACTTGCAGTATCTGCCTCTATTTTTTTAAATATATGGTGTGTTCATACCACGTTTCTTATACTTGAAACCGAATCTTACAAGAATTAGAAATTAGTATATACCCAATTACAGAGACTAGTCTAATTTGGGATCTAATACATCATATACAGGAAACTCTGAATTGTATAAGCACTGTGAAGAAATGAAACCCAGTCTTTGGAGTCAGCAAAAGTAGGTTGGAATTGAGCTCTGTGTCTTGCTTGGGTATGCTGCTTCTCCTCTTGTGTTTCTGTTTTTGATTTATAAAATGGTACAGATAGTTCCTAGATAGTAAATACAGGACTAAATCAAATAAAGTGTGTTAAACAACTTATCCAGTACCAAGCATTCAGTAGGATTTTTAATCTATTCTATTCTCATGGCCCCTTAAAAAAATTACAGAGTTTCAAAATAGATTTTTATTTTAAAGTGAATGAATTAATTAAGCTGCTTTAGATTTCAACGTTCATGGGAAATTAGAGAAATTAGAGAGAATGTTGTGTTTTTAAAAAAGTTTTATTGATTTATTTTTGGATGTGCTGGGCGTTCCTCGCTGTGCGGGGGCTTTCTCTAGTCGGCAGCAAGCATGGGCTACTCTCTGTTGCCGCGCACGAGCTTCTCATTGCAGTGGCTTCTCTTGTTGCAGAGCATTAGGTGTGTAGTTGTGGTGCACGGACTTAGTTGCTCTGAGTTGTGTGTGACCTTCCTGGACCAGGGATTGAACCTGTGTCACCTGCACTGGCAGATTCTTAACCACTGGACCACCAGGGAAGTCCCAGAACTTGGTTTTTATTTACCGATTTAATAAGCAAATGGCATCTACCTAATGCCAGACACAGCACAAGGGGCACCTGAATATGGCAGGTGCCCTCAGAGACTGACTGCCTAGGAAGCTCCATGGAGATGGGGAGATGGAGCTCTGTGAGTTGTTGGGGAGGCAGGGGTGGAGTCAAGGAGAGACGGGTGCCATATTCTGCAGAATGGAAACAATCTATTATCATCACACCCATCAGTCAAGGACCCAGGGAGTAGACTATGACTTCCATCTGCTTAACTACTGGAGAATCAAAAGGTCCAGAAATGTGTGGGGTCCTTCGAGTTCATTCATCAAGGGACCTCCTTCAAGGTTTCAGATCAACTTCCTGCCTTACTTGACTTCCAGGATTTCATTTCCTGCAGTTCTTGTGCTTTTCATTGGGTTTCACGACTCTCTCTTATATCAAATCTGATTCCTGATGCCTCTTCCCAAGACCATGCTCTCTGGAAAAGCCCTGGCAATGCCCATGGACTCTAAGTTTACAAAAGCAATGTCTTTACAGGAGCATCCTTGAAGGCTCACTCTAAACCAAGGGCTTACTTTCTGGGACTTGGTGTTTCTAGAGTTTCAGTGACCTTGTGATATCATTGCAAAGAAAACATCTAGGATCAAATTTAAGGTTCAAGTAGAAGGAAGGGGAAAGGCCTGGGATGTGAAGCTGCTAAGGTCACAGTGGAAGAGAGTGAACCTTGATATTCGGGTAAGATGAAGCCACTGGCCTTGGAAAGAAGGGCAGGAACTTGACAGATTCACACACCAGTTCTTGACCTCTGAGTGTGGAAGCTGATAGATGCATTGTACACCTGATCTCAAGCACAGTTGAGGTTCCCTGGAGTTCTGGCTAGAGGAAGGCTGATAGAGATCAAAATAAAGAGAAAACCTGCTACCTGGGGCAGGCTCCTGGAGCTGGAAAGAAAATAGAATGTTTGGGAAAATTTAAAAGGCCAATTTGGCAGGGACTCAAATAGAGGGGAAGAAAGCCATCCTATGAGATTGGTGAGGTAAGGAAAAGAGTCAGTCAGTCAGTTCAGTCGCTCAGTTGTGTCCAACTCTTTGCCACCCCATGAATCGCAGCACTCCAGGCCTCCCTGTTCATCACCATCTCTTGGAGTTCACTCCGACTCACGTCCATTGAGTCTGTGATGCCATCCAGCCATCCTCGGTTGACCCTTTCTCCTCCTGCCCCCAATCCCTCCCAGCATCAGAGTCTTTTCCAACGAGTCAGCTCTTCACATGAGGTGGCCAAAGTACTGAAGTTTCAGCTTTAGCATCATTCCTTCCAAAGAAATCCCAGGATTGATCTCCTTCAGAATGGACTGGTTGGATCTCCTTAGAATACCAATTTAAACACCAAAGAGGATCTCAGACCAAGACAAGGACCTGAGCTCAACTCCTTACACAGAAACAACAAAATCACAACTAATGGCTGAACAACCATAGACAGAAAAGACTGGAGACGACCAGAAAGGATATTCTGTTTCCAAAGGCAAGGAAGAAGCCACAGTGAGATGGAGTGAGAAGGAATGGCAGCCCACTCCAGTGTTCTTTCCTAGGAAATCCCACGGACAGAGGGGCCTGGTGGGCTACAAAATTCTGAACCCCATGTCAGGCTTCCCAGTCTGCAGGTCTGGCACTGGGAAAAAAAAATCTCTAAAATATGGAGATGTATATATTTGGTGTGTTGTATACTCAGTCGTGCCCCTCTTTGTGACCCCATGGACTGTAGCCCGCCAGGCTCCTCTGTCCATGGAATTCTCCAGGCAAGAATACTGAAGTGAGTTGCTATTTCCTTCTCCAGGGGGTCTTTCCAACCCAGGGATCAAACTCGCATTTCTTGTGTCTCCTGCACTGGCCACTGCATCACCTAGGAAAACTATATACACACACCTAAATTAGTTTGCTGTACACCTGAAACTAACACAACATTGTAAGTCAGCTATAACACAAAATAAAAAATTAAAAAAAAAAATCAAGGCACTTTTGTGCATTCAAGTTACTTAGTGCACAGGTGGACATGTGGCTCTGGATCTCAGGGGAGGTTTGGATTGAAAAACTAAAAACAAAATTAAAAAATGTGTTGTTCTTTTACCACAGTAACAAATATCTAAAAAATAAAGAGAATCTGCCCTACCCCCACCCCCCATCCCCACCCAATAACACTGAAAAGAACATTTGAAAGAAGAGGCTTCAGAAGATTTAGGAAGCCCTGACCTCCCTCCGAGCCACCATGCTTCTGTTCTGACATTTCTCTGCCTGCTTTGATTTTTCTTTTCAGGCTGCAGATTCACACTTGGCTCAGCAATGAGCAAACTCTGAGACCTGGCCCACTGCCCCCTCAGATAGTCACTCCTAACCGAGACTGATTTATTTGTAGATTGTCTCTCTGTAACAGGCGACACCTCGTGAATTGGCTGCCCTTCGTTGTCAACGAGAGTCCCCAATAAGACCGGAAACCTTGCTTTGTCACCCTCCTGGTGACTCTGCACCTGTGATTCACGGTGCCTCCTTGCTCACCCCTTGACTTGCTGGCAGAGTCTCAGGCTGCTAGTGGTAAGCGCTCCCCTCTCCACAGCTGCCCTCTCAGAATTCATCTCCAAGAGGCAGAGGGCACAGGCGTAAACAGGGGCACCTCCATCATCACATCTGACGAAAATAGTCACCAGGAATTGGATCAGACTGGGCTCTTGCTGGGGGACTTCTGTTGAACCATCCCAAGCTGTTGACACCTCTGCATCTCATTTGGCAATTATCATCTCTTATTCTAGGACTGAACGACTTTGGGATAAACTCTCGTCAAAGGTTGGGTCAGTAGCTCTGACTGGATGCTTCTGAAAGAGACAGAGAGAAGAGTTTTCAAGGCTAAGACCTTCCAGGAAAATAATTTGAGACTAATTAAAAATAATTTAACTTTAAATACAGGTGAGGTTCCCAGGGCAACAGATCTCCCTTCTGACAGCAAGATTTAAAAAATTACATTCAAAAAAACCAATGCTATCAAGCCCAGTTTGCAAGCACTTGGCTTTCATCTGAATTTTTGCAGGAAATATAAATTGCAACACATCACATGGAACCTCAGCCAGAAGCACAAGCCCAAGTGCTTACACGGCACAATCTTGATGTTCTCAGCCTGCCCTCAGTAACTGATACATTCTCATGAACATGAATAATCTGCTGTCCAAGGGCGTGCATGATTAAAAGTTTCTCCCAAGAGTCTAAAAATAATGCTGTGAGATTCTGAGTTGACTCAGATATTCTTTGGTTCTTAGAACACAAGAAAAAAAGTGGATGTAAAATGAGTGTATTCCTGTAATTTTCCTATTCTAACCTAATTATTTTGTTTCATCATCTGTAGCCTACTAATTGCAAGTGTCGGAAATAACGTGTTAATAAACATTGGATTCCCTGGTAGCTCAGACGGTAAAGAGTCTGCCTGCAATGCGAAAGACCTGGGTTCAATCCCTGGGTCAGGAAGATCCTCTGGAGAAGGAAATGGCAACCCGCTCCAGGATTCTTGCTTAGAAAATTCCATGGACAGAGGAGCCTGGCAGGCTACATACCATGGGGTTGCAAAGAGTCAATAAACATGAATATGCAATTAACGTTGTAAGTGCTTTGATGAATCCATTTTCCCCCAAAACTATCTTAGAATATTCGTTATGATTATAACCCCCCTTTTAAAAATGGATGAAACAAGGGCACAGAGATGTTAAGTGGCTTAGCCAAGATCACACAGTTTATCTAATAAGAGGCTGAGCCTGGATTCTCACCAGATGTTTTAGGTTTAATGTCTGTACTCTTACCTAGTATACCATTAGGTCTCTTTACGTTTGTCATCTTTTTTAAAAGTGAAACTTTTCAACACGGTTGGAAAAGTGTTTTTATTTGTTTTGTTACTGCTGCTGGTGGTGGTGGTGGGGTAGGTTCAGAGAATTTCCAAACAACATTTGATAATTATGTCGTTACTTGTGTTGAAAAGAACCTTAGAGGCCATCTCATGTATTCCTTTCCTATTTTCAACAAGGAAATTGAGGCTCAACAAAGAGATTTCCTTGAGCTAGGAATTGGGTTTTTTCCGTCCCTATAATTGTGATGAGAGAACCAGGAAACAGGTGCCTGGATTCAGGTACCAAATACCATTAATTAACCTTGGGTTAATCCCAAACAATTCCCTTGGTTCTAAAAATGAAAGACTTAAAATAGATGTGTTCCAGGCTTTCTGTAGGCTCTACTTTCTGAAATTTTAAATTGAGTGATGTGTCCAGGGTCACATAGTTTTGTAAACAAGAGAAATAGAGGAAGGGTGGGAAAGTCAAGTCTAATTTCTAAGAGTCTGGTAAAGTAGAGCGATGCCATCGCTTGAGTGGAAACAGAGCCCTGCATGTTCTCCTCTAGGGAATGGTTTGAGGGGCAAGAAAGGAGGACATCAACACCTTCACCTGATTTTGGTGTGAGTTAAAGAGAAGGCAATAGAACCCCACTCCAGTACTCTTGCCTGGAAAATCGCATGGGTGGAGAAGCCTGCTAGGCTGCAGTCCATGGGGTTGCGAGGAGACAGACACAACTGAGCTACTTCACTTTCACTTTTCACTTTCATGCATTGGAGAAGGAAATGGCAACCCACTCCAGTGTTCTTGCCTGGAGAATCCCAGGGACGAGGGAGCCTGGTGGGCTGCTGTCTCTGGGTTCACACAGAGTCAGACACGACTGAAGCAACTTAGCAGCAGCAGCAGCAGAGCAGGACCTAGAGGGATCACCCACTGCCAAATGAAGCCTAGTAATGAATCCCAAGGGAGGGAGGCTGGGAACTAAACTGGACCTGGAATTCTAAAGAGCTTTGCACAGCTGAGTACAGAGAAATTGGCTTCACTGGGGAGCCTGAGGCTTGAGGGCTTATAAAACTGCAGAAGAGAATTGTGGAAAAGAAAGAAGATGGCCAAGCAACGTGTAGGGATGACTAAAGAAATGTAATAGCCTGTCCTCTGTTCTTTTATGCCTATGAAAAATAACAGCCTCCCATGAAATATATAGCCCCTCCAAAATGAAAAATTCAGCAAACTGTTACACTGATGCCTTATTTGGGAAGGATTTTGCAAAAGTAAAAAGACAGTGAAAGTGCTGCGTTCAAAATGCCAACTAATTTGTAAAACTCAACAGTGGCCACAGGACTGGAAAAGGTCAGTTTTCATTCCAATCCCAAAGAAAGGCAATGCCAAAGAATGCTCAAACTACTGCACTCATCTCACATGCTAGTAAAGTTATGTTCAAATTCTCCAAACCAGGCTTCAACAGTATGTGAACTGTGAACTTCCAAATGTTCAAGCTGGATTTATAAAAGGCAGAGGAACCAGATATCAAATTGCCAACATCCATTGAATCATTGAAAAAACAAAACAATTCCAGAAAAACATCTACTTCTGCTTTATTTACTATGCCAAAGACTGACTGTGTGGACCATAACAAACTCTGGAAAACTCTTAAAGAGATGGGAATACCAAACTACCTGACCTGCCTCTTGAGAAATCTGTATGCAGGTAAAGAAGCAATAGTTAGAACTGGACCTGGAACAACAAACTGGTTCCAAATCAGGAAAGGAGTACTTCAAGGCTGTATATTGTCACCCTGCTTATTTAACTTATATTCAGAGTACATCATGAGAAACGCTGGGCTGGATGAAGCACAAATTAGAATCAAGATTGCTGGGAGAAATATCAATAACCTCAGATATTCAGATGACACCACCTTTATGGCAGAAAGTGAGGAAGAACTAGAGGACCTCTTGATGAAAATGAAATAGAAGAGTGAAAAAGTTGGCTTAAAACTCAACATTCAGAAAACTAAGATCATGGCATCTGGTCCCATCACGTCATGGCAAACAGATGGGGAAACAGTGGAAACAGTAATAGATTTTATTTTTTGGGCTCCAAAATCACTGCAGGTATTGGCTGCAGCCATGAAAAAGATGCTTGCTCCTTGGAAGAAAAGTTATGACCAACCTAGGCAGCATATTAAAAAGCAGAGACATTACTTTGCCAACAAAGGGCCTTCTAGTCAACCTATGGCTTTTCCAGTATTCATATATGGATGTGAGAGTTGGACTATAAAGAAAGCTGAGTGCCGAAGAATTGATGGTTTTTGAACTGTGGTGTTGGAGAAGACTCTTGATAGTCCCTTGGGCAGGAAGGAGATCCAACTAGTCCATCCTAAAGGAAATTAGTCCTGAATATTGATTGGAAGGACTGTTGCGAAGCTGAAACTCTAACACTTTAGCCCCCTGATATGAAAAGCTGACTCATTTGAAAAGACTCTCATGCTGGGAAAGATTGAAGCCAGGAGGAGAAGGGGACAACAGAGGATGAGATTGTTGGATGACGTCACGGACTCAATGAACATGAGTTTGAGCAATCTCTGGAAGTTGGTGATGTACTGGGAGGCCTGGCATACTGCAGTCCATGGGGTTGCAGAGTCAGACACGAGTGAGCAACTGAACTGAACTGAAAAAGATAGGGAGGTCAAGTTCCACATTTGGTTTGAAAGTGAACAGAGAGAATAATAGTAGGAGGGAAGATGGAATTAAAATATGTGAATTTCCCAGGAGCAGAAGGCCAAGTCTGAATGACCTTGAGAACATGAACTTCTAGACATTGGCAAAAATTTTGGTGAGGCTATTGGACTTCCTTCAGAGTTTTGGCTTGACCCCAGGATCCTGTTACCTTCTCTCCAAGAATAGCATGAGTCTGGGGTGACATCTGAATTATAGCTGGCACAGTTAGTTAAATAGCAGAATGAAGGCTCCCCAGTCTAGACCCTTGGGGGAAAAATGAATGAACTCAATGTTGGCATCACTGACCTTCTGATAGCTCTGTTATGCGGTGGCTGTCATGTACATGGTAAGAGAGTAAGCAGCGTCTCTGGCTACAACCCATTGGACATCTTGCCCAAGTTGTGGCAACCAAAAATTCTTCAAATACTCCCAAATATTCCCTGGGGGCAATGGTGTTCCCAGCTGAGAACCACTGAAGAGTGAAATGATCTTAACTCAGAGGTGAGATGTTGAAACATAAACAAAACAAAACCCTCAAACAACAAAATCCCCCAATAGTCAAAACCACCCTCTCATGTATCACCTTAAGGTACTTTACTCATGTTGTTGCTCAGTTGCTCAGTCATGTCCCACTTTTTTCCACCAGGCTTCCCTATCTTCCCAGGCTTCACTGTCTCCCAGAGTTTGCTCAAACTCATGTCCATTGAGTCGATGATGCCATCCAACCATCTCATCCTCTATCATCCCCTTATCCTTTTGCCTTCCATTTTTCCAGCACTAGAGTCTTTTCCACTGACTTAGCTCTTTGCATCAGGTGGCCAAAGTATTAGAGTTTCAGCTTCAGCATCAGTCCTTCCAATGAATATTCAGGGTTGATTTTCTTTAGGATTGACTGATTTGATCTCCTTGCAGTCCAAAGGACTCCCAAGGGTCTTCTCTAGTCCAGTTGGAAAGGACTGTCCTCAGCCTTCTTTCTGGTCCAACTCTCACATCCATACATGACTACTGGAAAAACCATAGCTTTGACATTTGTGAGCAAGGTGATGGCTCTGCTTCTTAATATGCTGTCTATGTTTGTCATAGCTTTCCTTCCAAGGAGCAAGCATTTTTTAATTTCATGGCTACCGTCACTGTCTGCAGTGATTTTGGAGCCCAAGAAATTAAAATCTTCCACTGCTTCCATTTTCCTCCCATCTATTTGCCATGAAATGATGGGACCTGATTCCATGATCTTAGTTTTTTGAATGTTGAGTTTTAAGCCAGCTTTTTCACTCTCCTCTTTCACCTTCATGTTAAGCTAAATAAAATTGGCAAAGGACTTCCCTGGCAGTCTGCTGGTTAAGACTCCACGGTTCCAATGCAGGTGGCATGGGTTCAATCCCTGGGCTGGGAACTAAGATCCCACATGACACAGAGTGCCACCAAAAAAAAAAAAATGGTAATGATTATATTCAAAGCTTTATCATGAATGCTTTGAATATAATCATATAAAAATGAATATAATTATTCTAACAAGTATCCTTCAGATGCCCATTGTTTCTTCAAATTTTATATTTTAAATACCCATCATTTTTCCCTCTTAGGGCTGTCAGCTTTCTTCCCCAGTTAAAATTTAGCAAAAGAGTTATTATTTCATTTTTCCCCTTCTTTATGCTTGTCAAAGTTTAATCAGGCTGATTACCGGATTGAAAATGAATGGCTGTAAAATGCTAGTTTCTAAAAAGAGATCAATCAACACAATTGTGCACACCTGATAAAGGGTTCCAATAGCAGGTCCCCCGTTCCAGGAAATGTGGACTTCAGGACAGTCTCACTGCATAATAGGTCAACCTTCCTATTATCAGAAAAATCTGTTAACTAATTTCCCCCTCTCTGAGGGAATTATAATAGCTAATTAAGTGAAGTGCTGCATCAAAAATTTTTAACTCTCATTGATGAGGTGCTGAAGGGCAAAGGTGGAGGGCCTGAAAGATTTCAAGTTAATAGAAGTGTTACAGGTTGAACTATTGCACCCCAACTTCATATATTAATGTCTAAACCCCCAGTACCCCAGATTGTGACCTGATTTGGTAGTAGGGTCATAGTAGATGTAATTAGTTAGGACAAGGTCATACTGGAGTAGAAAGAAATTGTTGGTCACCCAGTCATGTCTGACTCTTTGTGACCCATGGACTGTAGCCCACCAGACTGCTCTCTCCATGGAATTCCCCAGGCAAGAATACTGGAGTGGATAGCCATTCCCTACTCCAAGGGACTTCCCAACCCAGAGATTGAACCTGCATCCCCTGCACTGCAGGTAGATTCTTTACTGTTTGAGCCACCAGGGAAGCCCCACACTGGAGTAGGATGAGCCCCCAATCTAACATGACTGATGCCCTTCAGAAAAGGGGAAAATTAGCACACAGACCTGCACACAGGGAGAAGGCCATGTGAAAATGAAGACAGAGATTTGGTGCATCTACATGCCAAAGAACAGCACAGATTATCAGAAAACCACCAGAATCTGAAGTGAGGCCTGGAACAGAGTCTTCCTCACAGGCTTTCAAAGGAACTGATCTTGCTAACACCTGATCTCAGACTTCAAGCCTCCAGATCTGTGAGACAATGCATTTCCCTGGCCACAGCAGTCTTAGTAAACTTATTATATATAACCTGTTCTGATTTACCTTTGCCCTGCCAGTTAGTGCATATAGCAAAATAATCTTCCATCAGACCAGACATGACTACAATGATATCTCCTAGTAGGCTCAAACAAATAGCATAAGTGTCAGTTCACTTCAGTCGCTCAGTCGTGTCTGACTCTTCACAACCCCATGAATCGCAGCACCCCAGACCTCCCTGTCCATCACCATCTCCTGGAGTTCACCTAGACTCATGTTCATCAAGTCCGTGATGCCATCCAGCCATCTCATCCTCTGTCGTCCCCTCCTCCTCCTGCCCCCAATCCCTTCCAGCATCAGAGTCTTCTCCAATGAGTCTACTCTCTGCATGAGGTGGCCAAAGTACTGGAGTTTCAGCTTCAGCATCATTCCTTCCAAAGAAATCCCAGGGTTGATCTCCTTCAGAATGGACTTGTTGAATCTCCTTGCAGTCCAAGGGACTCTCAAGAGTCTTCTCCAACACCACAGTTCAAAAGCATCATCAGTTCTTTGGTGCTCAGCCTTCTTCACAGTCCAACTCTCACATCCATACATGACCACAGGAAAAACCATAGCCTTGACTAGATGGACCTTAGTAGGGAAAGCAATGTCTCTGCTTTTGAATATACTATCTAGGTTGGTCATAACTTTTCTTCCAAGGACTAAGCGTCTTTTAATTTCAAGGCTGTATACTGTCACCCTGTTTATTTAACTTATATGCAGAGTACATCATGAGAAATGCTGGACTGGAAGAAACACAAGTTGGAATCAAGACTGCAAGGAGAAATATCAATAATCTCAGATATGCAGATGACACCACCCTTATGGCAGAAAGTGAAGAAGAACTAAAGAGCCTCTTGATGAAAGTGAAAGAGGAAAGTGAAAAAGTTGGCTTAAAGCTCAACATTCAGAAAACGAAGATCATGGCATCCAGTCCCATCACTTCATGGGAAATAGATGGGGAAACAGTGGAAACAGTGTCAGACTTTATTTTTTTGGGCTCCCAAATCATTGCAGATGGTGATTGCAGCATCAGTGTAGATAATTTTAAAAAGTGACTACAGTTTCAAGACTCATACATCTACACAGTCAGTTGCATGAAAACCCAGAAGCCCTAGGAACTCTGACACTTTCCAGATGACTTCTGGGTTTCAACTATGATTTTTTATATGGTTAAGCTCAAAGCCATTGTTCACTGTGAACAGCTCTAAAACTGTTTCCTTTACTAATACCTGGATTATCAAGGTTTTGCAGAGAAGTAGAACCAATGGGTTCCTTTGTATAAATACATAAGAACATATAACTTTATATATAAGTTTAGATGTGAGGAAGGGCAGGGAGGAACATAGACTGAAACCACCCGACCTTGTCAGGCCCCATAGTAACAACGTGCATGAGTTACCTTGAACATGAGGTCTTAATAAAGAACAGGGAACAAGCTACCACTAATAGGAAGAGTATGGGGAGAGTCAAAAGGAGAAAGATGCCACCAATGTGTACGGCCAGCCTTCCAGAATCTATCTTGGCCTCATGATGCATGCGCTACCAGGAAGGGCCTTGAGTCAGAATCCTTCACCAGAAACAATCTGGAAACTCACTCCATCACTGTAAAACCTATAGACTTCAAGCCATGGGGTAGAGCAGTCCTCCTGGGTTCCTTTGCCCTCCTGCTCTCTGCCCAGGCTCCCCTTCCTAACAAAGTCTCTTCTTTTGTCAGCATGTGTGTCTTAGGCGATTCATTTCTGCATGTTAGACAAAAGCCCTAGAAGGGGTCCCCCTTCCTGCAACAGAGAGAGGATTTACTGTAAGGAATTGGCTCATGTGACTTTGGAGGCTGAGAAATCCCACCATCTGCCATTAGCAAGCTGGAGACCCAGGAAGGCATATTTGGACATGAGAAGCAGGGAAGCTTATGGTATACATCTCCGTCTGAGGACAAGTAAAGATGAGATGAGATGCCCCAGCTCAAGCAATAGTCAGGAGAAAAGGGGAAAATTCCTCTTTCTTCCATCTTTTGTTCTATTCAGACCCTCAATGGACTGCACGATTCATTCTGTCTGTGAGCTTGCTCAGTCGTGTCCAACTCTGTGAGACTCCATGGATTGCAACCCATCGGGCTCCTCTGTCCATGGCATTCTCCAAACAAGAATACTGAAGTGGGTTGCCATTTTCTCCTCCAGAGGATTTTCCCGATCCAGGGATAGAACCTACACTGCCTGCATTGGCAGGCAGATTCTTTACCACAGAGCCACTGGGGAAGCCCATATCACTTACAGAGCTGCAACTAAAGGAGGACACAGCGTTCTCAAATGCCTTATTTAAGTGGTTATAAGGAAAGTGACTTCAGAAAATGCACAAGGTTTTCCAAAGGCGTTCAATTCTGTTTCCCAAATCTTTAACTTTCTGATTTAACAAGTTTAGCAAAGATAATCCACACCTATCATGTGGACAATGTTTTGAATCAAATTTATAAACTGACTTTATTGTGAGGCATTTTCCCAGGGTAAAAATATGAATGAAACTCATATTTTGGCTTTCCTGATTCTCCAGCTTGCGAATGGCTGATGATGGGATCTCTCAGCCTCCATAATCACATGAGCCACTTCCTTATAATAAATCCTCTGTCTGTTGCAGAAAGGGTGACCCCTTCTGGGGCCTGAGAGTGGGCTCTTGTCTAACATTCAGGTCCAAAAAAAACTTGTTTAATCAATAATGTCACTGAACTACTATTCCCAAAAGAGTAGCCTGAGTGTGAGGCCCTAGGAACATGAGTTCAGGTATTACAAAAGGCAAAAATAAACAAATAAAGTTTTAGTTCTCATTTTTTCATTTTGTGTCAGGCAGAAGTGAATGTTTTCACAGGTTATTAAAATGGGGCTTCTATCTCAGTATTGATTTGTGTTCAGACACTCAGTCAAGTCCTGAAAATGGGGTTCTCCAGCAGGAATACTGGAGCAGGTTGCCATCCCTCCTCCAGGGGGTCTTCCTGACCCAGGATCGAGCCAACATCTCCTGCATCGGCAGGTGGGCTCTCTACTGCTGAGCCACCAGGGAAGCCCCTCATTAGCACATCGGCGGATGCTTTCTTACTGTGTCCTCACGTGGTCCTTCCTCAGTGTGAGCGTCTCAGGTGTCTTTCTCTGTTTTCATAAGGATTAAGGCCCTACCCACTGATCTTCTTAAACTTTAATTACCTCCTTAAAGGCTGCATCTCCAAATATAGTCACTTAAGAGGTTAGCGCTTCAATGTACGAATTTGGAGGAAATGCAGGTTGTTCTATAACAGGAATAAAGCTCATACAAATGTCCCACAGTTCATCCCTGACTAATGAAGATCACTGTGACAAGCAGGTTTATACATCTCTCCATCTTTATCCTCCCCCTTCTTCATCTGCTCTGTTTACCTTATATAGATTTCTCCCAAAGAATATCTAAAGGCCCTCCCCCTTCAATTTTCTTAAATGACTATTTTAAGATGCAGTTGAAGAGAGCAACAGCTTTTGGACAAAAAACCTAAAGGTTTTCTCCCTGTGACACTGAACTTGCTTTTTTTTTTAACAGTTTTTTTTTCCAGTTTACATTTCACTTAGATTTCCTTGGGATTTCATTTTGATGTGTGAGTTCTAGTGTGTGTTCCCTCTGTGACAGGGAGGGAGCGGATGGAGGATGGAATTGTAAATCCGGTGGCTTTCTATAACACATTTGTAAGAGTGTGTGGTAATATTTCTGTGCTAGAATCTATCTCGATCCCTTGCCAGCTGTGTCTCCTCTCCTGGGTGCCCAAGCGGATCAAATATTTTATCAGGAAGTACAAGAACCACAAAAGTATTGATTGCCTAGAAGTAGAGATTTTTCTTTCTCCTTTCCCTGTGACAGCATGAATGTGTACTGTCAGAGGATATATTTTATTCCTAAGGATGTGTTCCTTTCCTTTTCTATTTCCATAGCAATCTGTTGACTTAACTCACATGTCTCTAGGAAGTGATTGTTCAGAAATCTGGCCCATTCCATCCAATATTGTAATCAGTTCTACTTTTGGCACAATGTCTGGTTCAGTGAATCTACTCTTACTGATATTTCTCCCCAAAAGGATGATTGTCAGGCTACCTAAAATTGTATTTGTAATCAACAGGCAAATGTTTGAAAGCCTTGCTACATATGATCTATATTTGAATGCCCTTCAAAGACAATATAGCCACTCAGAAAGTGCTTTCTTAAGTATTCACAATTGTTTTCTCTAAGAAAGAGATAGACTAGAATTTTTAAGTACAGCAATTATGTACAGACTGGGAAAATACATTGTTAAATAATGTTTTCTAATTGTCACATTTCATCATGCAAGCTTTTAGATTTTATTAAAGCTACAGATAAAATCAGAAAAATTTTCTTATGGCACACATATGTGCCCATCTATAAATGTTGTGAATGTTTATATCATATTTTAAACTGTATTTCTAATTTTTTTGTTCCCTTGGAAGCATTTTGTTCCCACTCCAGTGGAAGCATTGGAAGCATTCCCATCTGAGCCTTTGTTTCTTAATCTGCAAAAATTGGAGAGTTGGACTAACAGTTTGGAAGCACTATAGTATTTTAATTCTTTTTATTGACCTACATGCTTATCACCTTGTGATCTAGGTGTTGCTGTTCTTGATATCATATCGTATCTCTTCACCTAGAATGTGAGTTCCCAGGAGCAGAAGTCATATCTGCTTTATATCTGTTATAGCCATGCTAATCAAAACACAAGTCCTCAAACTATTCATTACTGATCCCTGATGATGTCAACAGCTGGCACCAAAATGTAACTCAACCACGTGGTAAATCAACTATGTCACTAGGCACAGCATTTAGTCCAATCACGATTTTTTTCTTAGCAGAACTTTCTTAATGAAGAAGCTTTGTGTTGATTCACCCTCTGGTACAACCTCCTTATCTTATCATAACAAATGATTCCGGTAAGAGGACTGAAATGGAGCAGACCCTATGGTCCTTGCCCCAGTGTCCTCTGCCTGCCTTTCATCTGTGGAAAAACTTCAGTCAAGAATAAATTCAATCAGGGAAGTGAGAAAATTCAAAACCAAAGGAAAATAGGCAAAGGAGACCAAACAATAATAATAATGTATTCATTAAGCATATTCAAGGACTTTTAGTTCCTCTGCAAGGGCTGCAGATAATATTCTGAGCCATATCCTGTGAACTGTCTTATAAATACTGAAATACCAAAACTCCCACCAGGTGGAGAATTTAACTACCTAATGACCAGGCTGTAGCCATGACATAAGATGCCACAATTCTGAAAACGGGCCTCAAGAAATGGAAACAAACTGACGCTGGAACTAAAAAGTACTTGTACTTAAATCAAGATGATGCTGGTCAGAGCTCTGATGACCAGCTACAAGATGACTTGCAGAGCTGACTGTGCTGTTTCTGCATGTAGCCCCTTGCTCTGTTTAGAAAAGCTCTTGCCCACTGATTTCAGGCTTTGGAACAGATGTCTGCCTCTGTCTTTCTCCTTGCCATTGTTGCCACCATCCAAATTAAAGCAAACTTTCCTTTCCACCAATCTTGCCTCATTATTGGCTTTTTGAGTGACTATCAGCGGACCCCATTCTCAGTTACAGTATCAGTCTGCAGGCTGTCCTCAAAGCAGCACTAATCTATAGAACCTCACAGATGGTTTTCAACATGCATTTATTGTTTGACAAATGACTCATCTATTCAGTTAATAAACATTGACTGAGCATCCATGTTGAAAAAACTTGCTGAGAGGTACTATAGTGTGGGCACACACACCTGCAGGTGTCCACAGTATATCAAACAAGGTGATATCTTTTTAAATAGTCAGGTAGAAAATAGAATGATAAATTTATAAGCAAGGCACAAATAAGACTCCACGGGAGCACAATGGAGGGAAAGAATCCATCCAACAAGGCACTGGGAAGGGGAAACTTGGGAACTTCTTCCTTGGAAGAGGGGCAAAATGTTCAATGATGGAGTACGGTATTGAGGCCAATCTCCAGGAGCAGAAGCAAGAACACAGAAAGCCCCAGGCATGTTTAGGCACTGCCCAAATCTGAATGTTACCTTTCTTATTATTTGACAGAGAATGTGGTTTTAACCCCTGTGCATTCCCTTTTCTTTTTTTATTCCTTATTATTCTATCAAAAGGAGAATAATTAAAAAAGTATTCATCTCATAAGATGAAGATCAGTTCAGTTCAGTTCAGTCGCTCAGTTGTGTCTGACTCTTTGTGACCCCATGGACTGCAGCACGCCAGGCCTCCCTGTCCATCACCAACTCCCAGAGTTCACTCAAACTCATGTCCATTGAGTCAGTGATGCCATCCAACCATCTCATCCTCTGTCATCCCCTTCTCCTCCTGCCCTCAATCTTTCCCAGCATCAGGGTCTTTTCTAATGAGTCAGCTCTTCACATCAGGTGACCAGAGTATTGGAGTTTCAACTTCAACATCAGTCCTTCCAATGAACACTCAGGACTGATTTCCTTTAGGATGGACTGGTTGGATCTCCTTGCTGTCCAAGGGACTCTCAAGAGTCTTCTCCAACACCACAGTTCAAAAGCATCAGTTCTTTGGCACTCAGCTTTCTTTCTCACATCCATACATGACCACTGGAAAAACCATAGCCTTGACTAGATGGACCTTTGTTGACAAAGTAATGCCTCTGATTTTTAATATGCTATCTAGGTTGGTCATAACTTTCCTTCCAAGGAGTAAGCGTTTTTTAATTTCATGGCTGCGATCACCATGAAGATGAACAATGAAGATGAAGATCACATGGCTTAATGCAAGTAATGTGCTTAGAGTAGTGGTCAGTGCCCAGAAATTTTCAACTCTAGCTGTTATTATCATTCTCACATTGTTATTATGGGATATTAACTTCACATTAGCTTTTTGCAGCTTTTACTGCTTTTGGTTTTATGCTGTGGGAAATAAAATGCTGCAGAAGGCTTCAAATTATTGTAAGAGAGAGAGTAGCAAGAAAGGTGATTGAGGTCAGAAATGTGATAATTACTTATAATTAAGGAGCATGTGGAGCAAGGAAAAATCAGCAAAGGAGACAGGAGACACACCTAGGAGGTAGGAAGAGAACCAGGTAAGAAAAGCAGCACATGGATATGAGCTAGGAAAAAAGATTTTGATTAACAGAGTCAATGATTGCTATTTAAAAAAAAAAAAAGAAAGGAAGGTGGTTACTGAAAAAAAAAAAGAGAGAGAGAGAGAAGAAGAAGAAGAAAAACGGCAGCTGCATTTGCGAATGATGAGGTTGTTCACAGGTACCTGTAAAAGAATTTCTTTAAATGATGAAAGCAGGAGGTGAACTGTAAGAGACTGAGGAGAGTGAATGGGAAGAAAGCAGAAGCAGTAAGAACAAAACACTCCTATTCTTTTGTGTCAAAGCTGTGGTTTTTCCAGTAGTCATGCATCAATGTGAGAGCTGGACCATAAAGAAGGCTGAACGTTGATGAACTGATGCTTTCGAACTGTGGTGTTGGAGAAAACTTTTGAGAGTCCCTTGGACTGCAAGGAAATCACACCAGTCCATCCTAAAGGAAATCAGCCCTGAATATTCATTGGAAAGACTGATGCTGAAGCTGAAGCTCCCATACTTTGGCTGCCTGATGTGAAGAGGCAACTCACAGGAAAAGACTCTGATGCTGGGAAAGACTGAAGGCAGGAGGAGAAGGGGATGACAGAGGATGAGATAGTTGGATGACGTCATCCACTCAATGGACATGAATCTGAGCAAACTCCAGGAGACTGTGAAGGGCAAGGAAGCCTGGAGTGCAGCAGTCCATGGGGTCAAAAGAGTAAGACCCAAGTGAGCAACTGAAAAACTACAAATTCCTTTGTGAGTATTTCCTTTCTGTGACTGAGTGTGCAAGCTTATAAGCCACTGAAATAAGAGCCAACCTGCCTTAAAGGTAAGTTATGGACATCTGTTGTTTTGTCTGTTCCATTTCACTCCCTGCCTTTTCTGCTAACTATTTCTACCTACACCACAAACCTTAGAACTGACATGCAGAATGTGTGGATTTTTGAGTGTGATATCAGAAAGAAAGCATGAGTCAGTCTTCTCCCCACTGGAGAAATTTTAATATGAAAAACTTTGATGCTGTCAGCCGTTGTATTTCTCCTCTGCTGGAATAAGCCACTTAGTCTGCCAAATAATAATAGTAATAATAATAATAATAATAATGACTCCAGTTTTCAGAGAGTAGATTGAAGAAATTGAGAGAAAGAATCCTAAGAGTGATGTGACTCTAGTTCCAATTATTTCTGAGGCACAGTTACGTTAATGTCTCTCCAGTGTTTTACCCATTCCACATTTCCTTGGATTCTATCAGTCAACCCATCCATTTTCTTGTCTTAGGTACTCTGAGTTAGACTCTGTTCCTTGAAACTTAAAATAACCTAACACAAAAAGAGATGTATGTGTAGCAAAGGCTTGATAAGTGTTGGAAAATATGAAAACAGTGGTCGAGAATGACAGCATAATATTCTTGGAATCAGGGCTCCCCTGGTGGCTCAGTGGTAAAGAATCTGCCTGCCAATGCAGAAGACGTGGGTTTGATCCTTGGGTTGGGAAGATCCTCTGGAGAAGGAAACAGCAACCCACTCCAGTATTCTTGCCTGGGAAATTCCATGGACAGAGGAGCCTGGAGGGCTGCAGTCCATGGGGGTCACAAAGAGTCAGACACAACTTTGCAACTAAACAACAAATTCTTGGAGTGAAGATAGAATAGATCACTTTGTCTTGTTAATGTGAGAGGAAGAAGATGGTTGAAGACATAGATGAGGTAGGTTTGAATTTCAGATTTTAAGTTGATTAACAATAGATAGAAATTGTCTTTGTAACTCAGCCTAGTTTGTATTAATATTATACATCCTCATCCCACTGAATTGGTGAAGACTTTATCCCAGCTTATCCTGCCTACCCACTTTTCCATTCCCAGAGCTCCATCATGGTTTCAAGTTACTTACAGAGTACTAGGATGTGGTTGGGGAGGCGGAAAAGTATCCCTGGGTTTTGGTCCACATAGATTTCAGCTGAGAAGTGCCCATTTCTGCACGTGATACCTTCAGGTCTGGTGGCTCTTCCTGCTGTTTCCACATTATGTCAGTGGCAGGGGACTCTTGCTGCTGTCTTTGTGCTCTGTGTGGTCACCTCTGCTTCATTAAGGACTCGTCTGCTCAGTCACTGTGACTTCATTTTCTCTCTGCAATTCTGTTGAGCAAGAAGGCAATTGATCTCCAACTCTCCAGGGTTCACAGCCTCTGATCTCACCACCGTCTCTGAGGAATCTCCTAAGCTGGGGACGGATTTGGATGGAATGGGGTATGGATGAGAGTCCTTCCCCTTTTGGTTTCATCCAGACATTGTGCTAATTCTCAATTCTCTTCCTTCTCCTAAGAGCTCAGGTTCTTTGAAATCAAAGCCAGTAAGATCCATACTGTCCTACCCCTCTGTTGAGACCACGAAGATGGAGCCAGTTCATTGCTTCTCTGTATGAAAAAAAAAAAGAAAAGGAAAAAATGATGGAAGAAAAACGTTGATATAAGTTAATGCCTCAAAAATATCAGAGATCTTTAAAAAAGAGAGGAGTTCATTTTAGATAGACTTGATCACCTGAAGAAGATAGTAGTGGAGGGTTTTCTGGGAGAAGAGGAAAATTGAGGACTGACAACTGAGGCAGAGGGTTGATGAGCAGCAGTAGAAGCTGGGCATCCAGAAAGTGTGAAATTATTTGCAACCCTTCAGCACTTCTCAACTCCCTCCATTAGTTCTTGGCACCTGGGAATGGCATGAGAATGGGTTTCTATCTAGATATGAATGTGACTGGTGGGAATGGTGAAGGCCAAAGAGGATGAAGGAGGCAAAGATACCAGTGAAGAACTTGCGCAAACTGGGCCATGGGGTCTGGGTTGGGTAGAGAAGCAGGGGAGGAAGAAAGGAGCCAAAAACTGATGATGATGGAAAACTACAGGAACATGTGTTCCAAGGAGCATGAGGAGTCAGTCCAGCAGGAGTCAGAGCTCAACAGGGTTGTGGAAGAAGAAAGTCTGGAGTTTCACATCTGATAAAGCTCTTGGAGGTGCTAATGACTATCACTTGAGAGCTCCCACGTCCTGACTCTGCTGAGAACCAGACCGGGTGGATATTAAACCCAGTGGTTCCCACTCTGTGCCAATATCCACCCAACCTGAACTATATGAGCTCCTATAGACTCTCTAAAAACAAGCAGGTTCCCAAATCCCTCAAGAAGCCTGAAAATGCCCCCATCAAATATTGGTTTATTTCAGGGTTTCCCAAATCTTATGAAAAACACAACCAAGAATGTTCACCTTCTGGTTAGGCAAATTCTGTGTGTGTTAGTTGCTCAGTCATGTCTGGCTCTTTGTGACCCCTCCACGAGGCTCCTCCATCCATGGGATTTTCCAGGTGGGAATACTGGAGTGGATTGTCAGAGTTCCTTCTCTAGGGGAATCTTCCCAACCCAGGGCTCAAACCCAGGTCTCCCACACTGCAGGCAGATTCTTTACCATTTGAGTCACGAGAGAAGCCAATTTGAAGAGTGGTATGAGGATCAAGAACTCCACACAGCCTAAGATCTATTGTGTGGAGATGGGAATATTTCCAGAAAGAGGGCATGAAGTTTTCAATCATCATTTGCAAAAAGTTTTTTTCTCCTTCTAGGGCAAGGTGAGTTTCATCCCTGGTTTTTGTGTTTTTAGTTTTCCTATTTATTGAGAATTACACCTTCCACTGAGAGGCATTGTTCCAGAGATGAAAGTTCATAATGTATTTTTAAAACTCGTGCACTGGCAATCAAAATTATTTTACCATCTCCATTAAAGAGCACTATTTTGTGTTTCATAGAAATCTGAAGCTTCTGAGGATTTCAGTGTCATCAACTGGCTGGCCTGAGCAATCTCTCATGCAATGAGATGGCTTATTGTTTATTTCAAATAATAAGTGGAAACAGGTGTTCTCAACAAAGCTGGCATTTGAACATATAAGTTCCCATATTCCTGCTTTTTATTTAGGTAACTCTGTTTTTAATCCTGCTTTATAAACCCATGCATCACTATTGCTTCCCTGTCAACGGTATATTCCAGTTGTGTCTGCTTGCTGAGGTCCTTAGGACATAAATGTAATCATCTCTCTACATCTAGTTTATATTTGGTTCTTGAGAATGGCAATAATCTTATAAAGTCTCACCAACCTCTGTGAAAAAGCTACAAAAAACAGAGAACTGGCCCAGCTGATGATAAATTGTCTTAGTCAAGAAATAGCAATAATCTGTATAGCACCAGGAACTCTACTTAATACTCTATAATCACCTATGTGCAGCTAAGTTGCTTCAGTCGTATCCAACTCTTTGTAACCCTACGGACATAGCCCACCAGACTCCTCTGTTCATAGGGATTCTCCAAGCATGAATACTACTAGAGTGGGTTGCCATGCCCTCCTCCATAGGTTCTTTACCACTAGTACCACCTGGCAAACACTAATCATTTATATGGGGAAATAATCTGAAAAAAAAAATGGATGTATAACTGATTTACTTTGCAGTACAGCAGAAACTAACATAGCATTGTAAATCACTTATACTCCGTTAAAAATTAATTAAAAAAAAGGGACCACAGTGGTCCTTCATCCCTGCACATATTCCCATCATATGGCTTTTTCATCAGTCCAGGGAAGGGATTGGTTAGAACAAGGCTTAAATTCCACGACAACACATTGGCATTGTAATGGGTGCATAGGGCATCTGCCCTTGTTCTTCAAAGCCTGTACTGGAGGTAATTTAGAACTGGAAAAAGGTTTGGAAACTTATCCAGAAGTCAGGAGTGGGAAGGGGGGAAAGGACTTGCCTTTTCTTTTTTTTTTTTTTTGTATGTGTGGTTTTCTCTAGGTATTTTTACACAAGATAGAGGAAAGAAAAAGTTTTCATATATTTGAAATGCAATCTGCCTGTTAGAGAGTGGTTTTAAGGCATTACATTTCTCTTTTTATTTCAAAGAGCAGATAAAAATGGAAAACTGTTAGCTATTCTAACCATCGTATAGTCATAATTACCAATTTGAATTCTTATTGCAAATACTTGCAAGCACAGTGAAGTGATTTATCATCAAATACATCTCAGGGTTTTAATTGTGTGCACTTGAATATATTTGCATATTCTCAGCACACTTCATCATTTTTTTCCTGATAAAGCACTTCAAAAGAAACTAGGCTCTGTCAGTTAAAAAATGTTATTGTTCTTGCATATCTCTAAAAGTGATGGGTAATTGCTATCATTTTCTGAATATGTTTAGGATTAAAGGTAACCTGGATTTTATAAAATGGTGCCATGAAAGTAAGATTTCAAAACTGCTGGGCTAGGCGTCCAATGTTTAATGTTAGTAACATCCACACTTTGTATAACATTATTTAATGATTTCTTGTGTGGCAGTTCCTTTAAAGTGAAACTTTCTGAGAGCTCATCTCCTTCTTGCCTCCTTAAGGAGCCAAAACTACAAAGAAGAAGAAAGATGCAGATAGGACCCTCTAGACTAATAAGACATTAAGCAAATGGGACGTTTTCTGTGGCTCCTTCCCTCGTCTTCCTCCCATCACCGACTCAGGGCCCCCAGCAGCATGTTTTTCTTCTTGAAGGACAAAAAGATCGCATCATGAACAAAAGAATGCACCACATATGAAAAGAAATAATATTAAATGGATTTAGTAAATTCAACAAGAAGAGTACAAATTCAACTTTCTCATCACTGCCAAAAAAATCCCAAACTAATAATTTGTCCCAAACCCTGCTGGTGTTATTTACACATTCCACTCACCTAATGCTTTCCTTTATTTGTACACCTAAAGTGCATATTTATATAAATGCCTAGACAGTGGAAAGAATCTTGGCAGAGCTGAAGACTGTCACTGAAAATTAACTCCAGTCTAGCCAAATGTATTAACTTAATTCCTCTAGGAAACAGTGTCAAAAGAAGGTGTTAGATGCAACAAGAAAATAAATAGCATAGGTTCAAAATAGTTAAAGCAAAAAACAAACGGATATATAGGAAAAATACAGTTAGAGTACAATATTTTAATATACTTTTCCTGACAATAGAAAATAATGTCTAATATACATTGTCTAATACACTGTCCTCAGAATATATATTCTTTTCAGGTATATGAAAAATATTTATAAAATCAGAACAGAGTAGAGTTAAGTAAGTTATACAAGTAGTCAAAGAACTCAT
>SJYC01095346.1:0-12928 GCA_006408675.1 Madoqua kirkii
AGTCCCTTGGACTTCAAGGAGTTCCAACCAGTCCATCATAAAGGGCGTCTGTCCTGGGTGTTCATTGGAAAGACTGATGTTGAAGCTGAAACTCCAATACTTTGGCAACCTGATGTGAAGAGCTGACTGATTAGAAAAGACCCTGATGCTGGGAAAGATTGAGGGCAGGAGGAGAAGGGGATGACAGAGGATGAGATGGTTGGATGGCTTAATCAACTCAATGGACATGGGTTTGGCTAGATTCTGGGTGTTGGTGATGGACAGGGAGGCCTTGCATGCTGAGGTTCATGGGGTTGCAAAGAGTCGGACACGACTATGCAACTGAACTCAACCTAATTAAGGAGGAGAGGAAGTAGAAAATCAGATCTGATCTAGTCTTCTCAAAAGAGGATATTCACTAATTAATCATAGCAAGTTTTTGTATTGCTAGGAATAACTTTAACAAAATATATTAAGACTTTTATAAACATATTAATTATTAAAAGAAGGAATGCAAAATATACCATGTTGGCGAACTGGAAGAAGCCATATTAAAACAAATCAGTTCTCTGCAAATTGATCTATTGAGTAGATGCATTATCAACTAATTGCAATAAATTTGTGTGTATATGTACATGCTGCTGCTGCTGCTGCTGCTGCTAAGTCGCTTAGGTCATGTCCGACTCTGTGCGACCTCATAGACAGCAGTCCACCAGGCTCCCCTGTCCCCGGGATTCTCCAGGCAAGAACACTGGAGTGGGTTGCCATTTCCTTCTCCAGTGCATGCAAGTGGAAAGTGAAAGTGTAGCCACTCAGTCGTGTCCGACTCTTCAAAACCCCATGGACTGCAGCCCACCAGGCTCCTCTGTCCATGAGATTTTCCAGGCAAGAGTAGTGGAGTGGGGTGCCATGCAACTTGTCAAAAGAAATTTAAAAAAATATATGGACGATCATAGGGCTAGAAATAACCAAGACATTCTAAAAGAATAAAAAGTTATTGAAGCTTGCTTATAGATAAAAGCCTTTGGATGAAGGTGAAAAGGGAAAGTGAAAAAAATTGCCTTGAAACTCAAGGTTAAAAAAAAACTAAGATCAGGGCATCTGGTCCCATCACTTCATCACAAATAGATGGGGAAACAGTGGAAGCAGTGACAGATTTTATTTTTTGGGTTCCAAAATCACTACAGACTGTAACTATAGCCATGATATTAAAAGATGCTTGTTTCCTAGAAGGGCAGCTATGACAACCTAGAGAGCATAATAAAAAGCAGAGACGTCACTTTGTCGACAAAGTCTGTCATAGTCAAAGTCATGATTTTTCTAGTAGTCATGTATGGATGTGAGAGTTGGACCATAAAGAAGGTTGAGTACCGAAGAAATGATACTTTCAAATTGTGGCACTGGAGAAGAACTGAGAATTTCTTGAACTGCAAGGAGATCAAACCAATAAATCATAATGGAAATCAAACCTGAATATTCATTGGAAGGACTGGGGCTAAAGCTGAAGCTCCAGTACTCTGGCTGCCTGATGTGAAGAACTGACTCATTGGAAAAGATCCTGTTGCTGGGAAAGACTGAGGGCGGAGGAAAAGGGGACAACAGAGGATGAGATGGATAGACAGCACTGACTCAGTGGACATAAATTTGAACAAACTCCAAGAGACAGTGGAGGAAAGAGGAGGCTGGCAGGCTACAGTTCATGGAGTGGCAGACTAAACAGCAACAAAGTAGATATAAAGAATTCTTATAAAGCTTTGACAAGAGTTCTTATAAAATTATGACCCCACCGTATAATCATCAAGAAAGATAAATAGATGAATGAGATGAAGAATTCAAAGCAGAATGAAATGTAATTTATGTCAGAGTAAGCATTACACATCAGCGGGAAAACAATAGACTTTTAATACACATGACTCGAGCAGTTGTACTGGTGTGGAAAAATGAAGGCAAAGTTCCACTTTAGCTCATGCAGAAAACTAATTGTAGGCAAATTAAAGGTTTCAATATGAAGGACGAAGCTATAAGTTTTTAGGCATAACACAGAACAACATCTTTGTGACATTAGGGATAAGGAAAAATTTATTAAGCAGGATGCAAAAACTGTAAATAATAAAATAAGAGTTGGCTCTTTGCCACCTGATGCAAAGAGCCAACTCATTAGAAAAGACCATATTACTGGGAAAGCTTGAAGGCAGGAGGAGAAGGGGTTGACAGAGGATGAGATGGTTGGCATCACTGACTCGATGGACATGAGTTTGAGCAAGCTCCAAGGAGATGGTGAAGGGCAGAGAAACTTGGTGTGCAGCAGTCAATGGGGTCACAAAGAGTTGGACACCACTGAGCAACTAACACACACACGGGTAAATTAGCTAAAGTAAAAGTAAGAACCTTCATTCACCAAAATGTAGGAAAAAGAAAGTAAAAATACAAACCAGAGACTGGTTGAACATGTTTGCCATATGTGTAATTAATGAGCAAATAGTATCTAGAATATATAAAAAATATACCATGTTGGCGAACTGGAAGAAGCCATATCAAAACAAACCAGTTCTCTGCAAATTGATCTATTGAGTAGATGCATTATCAACTAATTGCAATAAATTTGTGTGTATATGTACATGCTGCTGCTGCTGCTGCTGCTGCTGCTAAGTCGCTTAGGTCATGTCCGACTATATAAAGACCTCTGGAAAAAATGAAAATGGTGGACAAAAAAAAAATGAAAACAAAAGATCACATCTTCAGAAAAGAGTAAATCCAAACGTTCAAACAAATACAGTCAAGATTCTCAGCCTTATTAGTCATCAAGAAAATGAAAATTTAAACACCAATGAGATACTAAGTTACAACTACCATGCTGGCAAAAAATTAAGAATCCTGGCAAAATCTAAGGTTGGCAAGGATGTGGAGTTATTTTCATGGGATTATAAATTAAGACAAATCCCTTTGAAAACTGCATCACCCAGCAAGTACTTCCAGAATGAAAGTGCATATCCATCCCAGCACTCTTTTGTAATAGAGGACAAAAAAAAAATAAAACAAAAGATCACATCTTCAGAAAAGAGTAAATCCAAACGTTCAAACAAATACAGTCAAGATTCTCAGCCTTATTAGTCATCAAGAAAATGAAAATTTAAACACCAATGAGATACTAAGTTACAACTACCATGCTGGCAAAAAATTAAGAATCCTGGCAAAATCTAAGGTTGGCAAGGATGTGGAGTTATTTTCATGGGATTATAAATTAAGACAAATCCCTTTGAAAACTGCATCACCCAGCAAGTACTTCCAGAATGAAAGTGCATATCCATCCCAGCACTCTTTTGTAATAGGAAGAAAAAGAGGAATAATTCAGAGGTCCATCGACCTCAGAAAAGATAAATGACCTGCATGATAGTCATACAATGAAACTGATATTCTTGTGAAGGGTAATGAATTACATAGAATGTAAAAACATGGATAAAACTCACGAACATAATGTTGAACTGAAAAGGCCAGTAGAGTAGGACCAGGGCTTCCCAGGTAGTGCTAGTGATAAAGATCTCACCTGCCAATGTAGGAGATGTAAGAGACGCAGGCTTGATCGCTGGTCAGGAAGATCCCCTGGAGGAGGGCACAGCAACCCACTCCAGTATTCTTGCTAGAGCCTGGTGGGCTCTGGTCCCTAGGGCTGCAAAATGTTGGACAAGACTGAAGCGACTTAGCACAGTGTAAGAAAGAGGCTCTATTTTTTTGTTAATATTAAGTTCAAAAACATGCCACACTGGACAATATATTACTTAGGGAATTACCATCTAGGAAAACTAAAAGAGAGAGTGAGAGGAATGATAAACATAACTTTTAGCAGAATGGCTTCCTCTGAGCAGAGTGGGAAGGGGATGGGACGGGGACTTCACAGATAACAGTTGTGTTTGGTAGTGGTCACTGGGTCGTGAGTATGTGCTAAGTTGCTTCAGTCGTGTCTGACTCTTTGCAACCCTATGGATCATATCCTACCGGGCTCCTCTGTCCATGGGGATTCTCCAGGCAAGAATACTGGAGTGGGTTGCCATGTCCTCCTCCAGGGGATCTTCCTGACCCAGGGATCGAATCCATGTCTCTTATATCTCCTGCATTGGCAGGTGGGTTCTTTATCACTAGAACCACCTAGGAAGCCCAGTAATTGGGTAAAATATTTCAAAAGTCTCATGTTATCCATTTTTATCTTTTGTGTGTATTTTGTATTTTAATCTCAATACTTAATACAAATTTTTAAATTTTATTTTTTATTAGGATATAGTTGATTTACAATGCTGTGTTAGTTCAGGTGTACAGCAAAGTGATTCAGTTATCCATATATACACATTCATTCCTTTTCAGATTATTTTCCATATAGGTTAGTAGATAATGTTGAGTAGACTTTCCTGTACTATACAGTAGGCTCTTGTTGATTATCCATTTTATATATAGCAGTATGTATACGTTAAACCCAAGTTTCTAATTTATCTCCTCCCCCATGTTTCCCCTTTGGTAACCATTGGGTTGTTTGCTATGTCTATGAGTCTGTTTCTGCTTCATAAATAAGTTCATTTGTATCATTTTTTAGATTCTACGTATGAAATCATATATTTGTCTTTGACTTATTTCAGTTAGTATAACAATCCATAGGTCCATCCATGTTGCTTCAAATGGTATTATTTCATTCTTTTATTTTTAAGAAATAATCTTTAAGAATTAGTTCACCAGTGTTGGTAGGAGAGTGGAATGTGTACTTTGTGGCTGAAATATGTCAGGACAATCAACTGCAGAACCTCAGTCTTGGAAGCAGTGCTAAAAAAGATAGAAAACCAGGAGACAGGCTCAGATGTGTGAAAACGGGCTCAGGATCCAGTCAGGAGAATGAAGCTATGGAAAACAGTTAAATCACTAAAAACTAAGCCAGAACCCAACCAGGGCTCACAACTCTAAGTGACATAGCATCAAAACTGAGACACGTGAGTTACTGTTCTGGGTTGCCCCTGCCAAGGAAAAGGATACGTTATAGAGTTAGTAGGGCTTCCCAGTTGGTGCTGGGAATGTGGTAAAGAACCCACCTACCAATGCAAGAGACATGCGAGATGTGGGTCCAGTCCCCAGATCAGGAAGATCCTCTGGAGGAAGGCATGGCAACCCACTCCAGTATTCTTGCCTGGAGAATCTCGTGGACAGGGGAGCCTGGTGGGCTACGGTCCATAGTGTCGTAAAGAGTTGGACACACCTGAAGTGACTCAGCAGGCCTGCATAGAGCTACTATTCAGGGTTCAATATGAGGGATAAATGTAAGAGAATCCAGAGACTCTCTTGAGGGAATCTTGAGATTCTCTTGAGTGTGAGAATCAGAGGGCTGCCAAGATGGGAGGTTAAACAGGTCTTTATAACATCTTCTAGAAAAAAAGAATTTTCTTATTTTCTTCTCATCTCACAGGTCGAGACTCTGAAAGAAGTTACAGCGACTTCTCTCAAGTCATTTTATCATCAATTTGGAACCAGAAATAGAATCCACCGGTCCTAACTGTGTTTGTGGATGCCACCACTAACCTATGCTTCTTCATTCATGAGAGACTCAGTGGCTGCACACAGGCTACGGAGGAGACCAGCCGCGATTCAGGGCCAGCTGTCTCAGGCAAGCTTTTATCTCCTTGTTTTCAGGATTCCCATCTTTCTTAGCCTCTGAAAACAGCAGCTGTGCCAGACAGTAGTCAACAGAAAAAGAGAAGAACTCATTTATAAACCAGAGGACAAAACAATTTGCCCAGCACTTACACTGCACTCTTTGGGGCTCAGGGTCAAAGAGTTTGGTTTGAGTTTTCTTTAGTTACCCAAACTTAGTTGCTTTCTTTTTCTGCATCAAAATGGTTTTCATTCATGTAACGATAGATATGAGGTTTTAGCAAATGCCAACCAGTTGGATCACCACTGAAATGGAAATGGCATGGTTTAAACAAATCAAAAGCATATAATTGAGGTCACTAAAAGACATTTTGCTGGCAAAATCCAAAAGGCTATGATAATGAAATATGTCTAAAAATGAGAGTAGGAAAACAAACTATAAAACATTTCCTATGTAAATGTCACAACTGTGTTAGTCGTTCAGTTGTGTCCGACTCTTTGTGACCCCATGGACTACAGCCCACCAGGCTCCTCTGTCCATGGAATTCTCTAGGCAAGAATACTGGAGCAGCTAGCCATTCCCTTCTCCAACTTGCATTGCAGGTGGATTCTTTACCATCTGATTCACCAGGGAAGTCACAACTGTATCAGATATTAAATCCACCTTTAGAGGTAATTTTGCCCCAAAAAGTAAGATTTAGAAATTATGCTTCCTAAAGGAAAGGGAAAAAATTAATATTTAAAAATATGGTTTAAACAACCAAATTCTCTAGGCAAGAATACTGGAGCAGCTAGCCATTCCCTTCTCCAACTTGCATTGCAGGTGGATTCTTTACCATCTGATTCACCAGGGAAGTCACAACTGTATCAGATATTAAATCCACCTTTAGAGGTAATTTTGCCCCAAAAAGTAAGATTTAGAAATTATGCTTCCTAAAGGAAAGGGAAAAAATTAATATTTAAAAATATGGTTTAAACAACCCAGATCTATCTCTAGTTTCTTATGTGACATTATGCAAGTCTCCTAACTTCTGAACTTCTGTGCTGGCAAAGGACTCAGAGACACCTGCCACTCCTGGCTCCCCAAAGAGAAATATGCATGAAAGCATCTCACTGAATATAAAGAGCCTTTCAAAGTATGTATTTAAAATGCAGCTAGAAATTGGCTTCCATGAAATTTACTCAGGATAATTTTAGGAAAACAAGGAGAAATTTTGGTGGAACATAGGACAGCTCTTTTTTTTTCCATGTTAATCTTTTTTTTTTTTTTTTTGTATTGAAATATACGGGCTTCCCAAGTGGGGCTCAGTAGTAAAGAATCTGCCTGGTAGTGCAGGAAACACAGGAGATGGGGGTTCGATCCATGGGTTGGAGAGATCCCCGAGTGTAGGGCATGTCAACACACTCCAGTATTCTTGCCTGGAAAACCCCACAAATAGAGAAGCCTGGCGGGTTCCTTGGGGTAGCAAAGAGTTGGACGTGGCAGCATGCACACTCATATGGAGGTAATTTGCTATTGTGCTGGTTTCAGGTGTACACACAGTGTTTCAGATGTACACACAGTGTTTCAGATAGACATAATCTTTTTCAGAATCTTTCCAGTATAGGCTATTGCAGGATATTGAATACAGTTCTCTGTGCCACACAGTAGGACCTTGTTTATCTATTTTTACATATAGTAGTATGTATCTATTAATCACAAATTCCTAATTTATCCCTCCCTCACCCACCTTTCCCCTTTGGCACCATAAGTTTGTTTTCTATATCTGTGAGTCTATTTCTGTTTTGTAAACACGTTTATTTGTATCACTTTTTGAAGAATCACACATAAGTAATATTATATGATATTTGTTTTTCTCTGACTTACTTTGTTTAGTATGATAATCTCTAAGCCTATCCATGTTGCTAGAAATGACATTATTTTCTTCTTTTTTTAATGGCTGAAGTATTCCATTGCATATATATTGAAGATGCATATATCACATTTTCTTTATCTGTTCATCTAGGGTTGTTATTTTGATTCATGATTGACTAATCAGATTGCTCAAAGAAGGTAGACTGATGGATTTTATTTTAAAACCTTAGGGGATACATTAGTTTGCTATTACTGTAGAGCAAGTTATTCCAGGTCTAGCAGCTTAAACAGCACTTTATTATCTCACAATTCTGTAGGTCAGAAATTCAGTGAGCCTGACCGGGTTCTTTACTTAGGATTTCAAAGACCAAAGTCAGCCAGGCTGAGCTGTTATCCGGAGGATCTAGAGGTGAATCTGAATCCAAGCTCATTCTGGCTCTAGGTCTGAGACACCCATCTCCTTTCTGGCTGTTAGCTAGGAGCTGCTCTCTGCTCCCAGAGGGTGTCCATGTTGCTTTGCATGCTGTTCCTTTCATTTTCAAAGCCAGCAACTGGGTATTGAATTTCCCTCATGCTTGGAAATCTAAGACTGCCTCTTCTGATACCAGTCTGAAAGCTGTCTGCGTCCAAGAGTCACATGACTACTCAAGCCCATCCAAATAAGGTTAACATCATGACATTATTATAATGTCATAATATAACACAATCACGGGAGTGATATTTCCTCCAATTCCCATTGTTGAGGCCATTGTAGAAATTCTGCCTGTCACAGAGAAAGCAGTGGATAAAAGTTAGGAGAAGGGATTTTGGTGAAGTTGACTTGGTTTCGAATTCCAGTTCTGTAATTTGACTGTATCTGTGTTCAAAATCTGTTAAGTTGTTAAACCTTGCTAGCTTTACTTTCTTTAGATTGCCATCTACTTAGGAGTAGGAAGTTCTAATCATCACTCCCCAAATGCTTTGCATGGTGTCCAGAACCTGCCAGTATTCAATATTATTTGAAATGATGAATGATGAACTGAACGAATGGTAACTAACATTGAAATTCATCTCTAACACATACTATAAAGCTATTGTTTGTTATTTCAGTCACTAAGACCACAAAGCTGTATTTGACTCCATTTTGCCAATTTTTTTTTTCCGTTGACTTGGGTCAATGAATTGACTCAAATTGACTCAGGTCAATAAATAAGGACATACAAGAAATGGATACTGGGACTTCACTGGTAGCTCAGTGGCTGAGACTCCTTGCTTCTAATACAGGGAGCTGGGGTTCAATCCCTGGTCAGGGAACTTGATCCTGCATGCTGCAATTGAGACCTGGCACAGCCAAATAAGTAAATAAATAAGTAAGAAATGCACATTAAAGAAGTAAGGGTAACAAGTCTGGGCCAGGCTTTGGATGAGAGCACCCAAGTTTTTTCTATCACATGTACATTTGGGTTACACCAACAAATTAGTTTTAAAATGGAGCAAGTGTCCCTGAGATGTACAAAGCAATCCCCTTCTGGTTGTTGGAGAGTAGCCATGGCAGAGACCACCGAGTCACCCCTTCCTGGGCACACAGAGACATATGACTGGCTGCTCACCAACGGGAAAGAAAACAGAATGAATATGTTACATCCCATCCCAAGCAGTTAAGAGCAGGTCTGACTTCTCCATGTTTTCTCCTCTCCCTTCAGCATGGCTAGAATAAAAAGATACAGTGGAATCAGCCCTGGTCCCTAAGTCACTGCAGGAGAGCCCCCAGGAGAGCTGCCTGACCTTTTAATGCTGAGATAAAACTCAGAAATAAACCTCACTGGATTATACACACAGAGTTGAGGGTGTATTTGTTACTGGAGCATAGTCTAGCTATCCCGACTAATACAGGAACACTATTTCAAGTCATAAGTACAAATTGTCCTTGATCTAAGTTAACTGGGATTTATTGGTCTTACTACAAATTAGACATGGTAGAAGAGTTAGCAAAAACATACTCCCTTATTTACAGGTATTTATCATTTATAGAGATAAGAAAATTACCAATAAATCAGGGGCATTCACAAAAAATTCAGTTTCCTTTTTGAAAACTACCTTTCAGATAGCAAGTCAATCAACATTTAGTGGAAAATACTAATTTTCAAGCAATGCTGGTAAGTTATTCTTGATGGTAGTCTGAAACTTATAGCCCAGATGATCAATGCTAGTTTGAGTTTGAGCATGAAAAGGTGGTCTTACAGTCTCAGACTTGGCATCTTCGGTTGTGGCATGGAATGCTACCCCTTCCTGGGGCATCAGAATAATCTTTGAAGCCTTGTTTTCCAGTATGGCATGAGCTTGGCATACTATTTAGCTGGTGAGTTGGAAATAAATGTACAGTTTTTTTCCCTCCCAAGCCTTCAAAGTTTAATCCATCTTATATGAGATAAATCTCAGCAAACATTCAGGGAAAGTTGAATTTAGTGAGAGGTTCATGTGTGGTATATTTTTTCTGTCAAGGAGAAGATACTAGTCAGCAGTGGGGTCATAAAAGCAACTACCTAGAAAGATTTTTGCTGATCTCATGTTCAACAGCCCTCTGAGTAACTCTTGGTTATCAAGTCATTGTTTTTCCATATATATTTTCAATAGTATGAGAAACAAAATTGATACCCACATCAATTTTGTTAAAGCTCTGATCAGCTATCTCAAACCCAGCATGCACACTATTGAAATACTGAAGGCTTTATTTGAAAATTATTAATACTGTTACCTAACTAAAATAGCTTTCAGTAACATCAAGAAAATTAATATTATATTATTACTTTCCCAAGCATCTGTAATAGAGAAAATAAATTACTCTTAAAGTTAATTCAAAGTGGCAAACACCATTTTCTTCAATATATTTGTATCTTCCACATCAGTATAACAATTTTTCTTAGACAGTATCAAAGAATTATTTTGTTGTTTTTCAGTACCAAGTTGTGTTTGACTTTTCAACCTCATGGACTGTAGCATGCCAGGCTCCTGTTCCTCTGTCTTCCATGATCTCCTGAAGTTTGCTCAAATTCATGTCCACTGAGTTGGTAATGCTGTCTAATCATACCATCCTCTGCCGCTGCCTTCCCTTTTTGCCTTCAGTCTTTCCCAGTATCAGGGTCTTTGCCAATGAGTCAGTTCTTGGCATCAGGTGGTCAAAGTTTTGGAGATTCAGTTTCAGCACCAATGAATATTCAGGATTGATTTTCTTTAGGATTGGCTGGTTTGATCTCCTTGCAGTTCAAGGGACTCTCAAAAGTCTTCTTCAGCATCACAATTCAAAAGCATCAGTTAACCTACTACATAATTTTCAAACATCATTCTAGAACAACTTTTAGGCATCAAAATTCTTGAAGTTCTATTAATGGTTTTTCTAGAAATTTTCTTTCTTTTCCCTTTCTTTGGCCATGCTGCTCAGCTTGTGGGCTCCTAGTTCCCTAACTAGGGACTGAACCCAGGCCCTCTGCAGTGGGCATGTGGCATCATAGACACATGGACTAGGGACTGCCAGGGAATTCCATGTAGAATTTTTTTCTACATTTTTTCTCAGTTAACAATACCTATCCCTTACTTATCCCCTCCAGCAGTATACTACTGCATGGCCTTATATAGCAATTATTAGTATAATCAGTATTCATTCAGCAGAATGTATTTGTGATACAAACTAAAAGGAGCAATCAATAGGTAAGCAGGTTTCTTAACTGAGAAGTTTCTTAATGCTTCACTTCATTCTCTTTGTGGCTATTATTTAACTTCCTGTCTTATTCCTTTAGTTATGATTAGTTCTGTGACTAAAGTAAAGACACTAATAATGTGTCAGTCAGTTCAGTTCAGTTGCTCAGTAGTGTCCAATTCTTTACAACCCCATGAATCGCAGCACGCCAGGCCTCCCTGTCCATCACCATCTCCCGGAGTTCAGTCAGACTCACATTCATCTCGTCCATGATGTCATCCAGCCATCTCATCCTCTGTCGTCCCCTTCTCCTCCTGCCCACAATCCCTCCAAGCATCAGAGTCTTTTCCAATGAGTCAACTCGTTGCATGAGGTGGCCAAATAATGTGTAGAAACTCTAAAATTGGAGCATAGGTAATCAGGAAAAACTTCCTAATTCTCTCCTACATTTTAGAGCAGGAACTCACCACCCTTTCACATGCCCCTCTCTCCCACCTATGCCCCTAATACAGATGGCTAGATTTTGCATGTCTTGACACTAAAGCCAATGTGTTATTCATTTAAAACTCCCATATATTCTAGTCTGTAAGGATATAGAGGAGTATGGACTTCCCTGGTGACTAAGTGGTAAGGAATCTGCCTGCCAATGCAGGAGACTAGGGTTTGATCCTTGGAGGAGATGCAACTCCCTCCAGTATTCTTGCCTAAGAAATCCCAGAACAGAGGAGCTTGGCAAGCTACAGTCCATCAGGTCACAAAGAGACACGACTGATCAATTGAACAAAATAACAAAGGCTGCAGAGTAGGTACACAAAGAGTCTGGTAAATAAATATTCTTGGCTGATTCATTTTAAATTATGCAGTGTTATCAATTTTAATTGTCTTAAATTATAGTATAATAGGCATGCAGAAAATACACCTAAGTGTCAGCTCAATGACTTATCACAATGAGAGCATTTGAAAGCCCCATGGATCAAAAATTAAAATATTTTCAGCACCTCAGAAGCCTGCAATCAGACCCTCTCTCAAATACCACTTACTCAAAGGTAACCACTATCTTGACTGCTAACCCTGTGTTCTAGGTTTTTTTCTCTAGGACAGTAATAGGCTCATACTATTATGAGTAAATAGGCATATTCTGTTATGCTGGAGTTCTCTCACTCAACATTGTGACTGTGAGATTTATCCAGATGGCATGTGCAGCTCAGGTATATGTAGCAAGTTATAGATGCTACTCTAGACTGGTGGTTGTCACTGCTGCATAGTATTCCATTATAAAAATATACTACAGCTTCTTTCTCTGTTTTACTTTTGATTGACATTTGGATTGTTTTCAGTGATGTCCAGGAGCACAAATTTGCCAGTTGTATATGTTGCAAATATCTTTTCCTATACCTGGAGTAACAGGTAAATTTGGCCTTGGAATGTGGAATGAAGCAGGGCAAAGACTAATAGAGTTTTGCCAAGAAAATGCACTGGTCATAGCAAACACCCTCTTCCAACAACACAAGAGAAGACTCTACACATGGAGATCACCAGATGGTCAACACGGAAATCAGATTGATTATATTCTTTGCAGCCAAAGATGGAGAAGCTCAATACACTCAACAAAAACAAGACCAGGAGCTGACTGTGGCTCAGATCATGAACTCCTTATTATCAAATTCAGACTTAAATTGAAGAAAGTAGGGAAAACCGCTAGACCATTCAGGTATGACCTAAATTAAGTCCCTTATGATTATACAGTGGAAGTGAGAAATAGATTTAAGGGACTAGATGTGATAGATAGAGTGCCT
>SJYC01095348.1:0-10967 GCA_006408675.1 Madoqua kirkii
TGGGATTTTCCAGGCAAGAGTACTGGAGTGGATTGCCATTTCCTTCTCCAGGGCATCTTTCCAAATCAGGGATTGAACCTGGGTCTCCCACATTGCAAACAAACACTTTACCATCTGAGCCACCAGGGAAGTCCTGATTTACATGTAGGCAACAAAAATATTAATAAGATAATTTCACGTCACATCACTGCAGAAATCTGAATTACTATTTACATTCACCAGTGCTACGAACTTTTTACAGTAGCTTTTTGACCTGCTTTTGGACCTTATTTGTGTTAAGAAGGAAGCAGATAAATTACTGTTATAAATCTGATTTTTAAATATTTTCCCAACAGTGTTTCAATATACTTAGTTTGCTTCACAACTCTATATACTTGATTTTGTGCATTTAAAAATCATTAGTCTGATGATTAGTCTGAGAAGGGGTCCATGTGTTTTTACCAGACTGTCAAAGGAATCCAGGTACCAAAATGTTTAGACCCGGACAGGATCGCCAGTCCTGCCAGCTATGACTCCATAAGTAGTTATCTGCAGTCCATACTACTTTGTTAAGAAGGAAGCAGATAAATTACTGTTATAAATCTGATTTTTAAATATTTTCCCAACAGTGTTTCAATATACTTAGTTTGCTTCACAACTCTATATACTTGATTTTGTGCATTTAAAAATCATTAGTCTGATGATTAGTCTGAGAAGGGGTCCATGTGTTTTTACCAGACTGTCAAAGGAATCCAGGTACGAAAATGTTTAGACCCGGACAGGATCGCCAGTCCTGCCAGCTATGACTCCATAAGTAGTTATCTGCAGTCCATACTACTGGTACTGTGTTCTTTGCTGCTACTGCTAAGTCACTTCAGTCGTGTCTGACTTTGTGTGAGCCATAGACAGCAGCCCACCAGGCTCCCCCGTCCCTGGGATTCTCCAGGCAAGAACACTGAAGTGGGTTGCCATGTTCTTCTCCAATGCATGAAAGTGAAAAGTGAAAGTGAAGTCGCTCAGTCATGCCCAACTCTTAGCGACCCCATGGACTGCAGCCTACCAGGCTCCTCCATCCATGGCATTTTCCAGGCAAGAGTACTGGAGTGGGGGGCCATTTGAGTTAAGTCTTATTCATGAAGTGGTTAAGTTTGCAGGTTCTGGAGCCAGGTTTCCTGGCTGCTAGTCTATGCTGCTACTGCTGCTAAGTCGCTTCAGTCATGTCTGACTCTATGCAACACCATAGATGGCAGCCCACCAGGCTTCCCTGTCCCTGGGATACTCCAGGCAAGAACACTGGAGTGGGTTGCCATTTCCTTCTCCAATGCATGAAAGTAAAAAGTGAAAGTGAAATCGCTCAGTTGTGTCTGACTCTCAGCGACACCATGGACTGCAGCCTTCCAGGCTCCTCCATCCATGGGATTTTCCAGGCAAGAGTACTGGAGTGGGTTGCCATTGCTTTCTCCCATATCTGCCCCTAACTGGCTGTGTGACTTTGATCAATTTTCCCTGCTTCTATGAACCTAAGTTTCTTCTTTTATAAACTGGGGATCAACCCATCAATTTCTCTGGTGTTGTTATAGAGATTAACAATATACTAAAAAAAAAAATGGTTACTGCAACATTCAGTTAATGATTATTGATGTTTTTCTTGTTAGGTTTAAAATATATTGATATCTGGTCATTTTGAACTATATCACTTATAGGAACAAACTTCCTCCAAACCAAATTTATTATCATCCAGACCCTTTGAAATATGTCATTCAAAATTTCAAGACACAAAGATAAATTAGTAGAATAATGGAATAATTATCCACCATTGGGTTTCATTTCTACTTAAACTGTTATAAAAGAAATATACAAAAATGAGATACTCTGAAAAAGTCCACACCATCTTCATTTTATTAGAATTCCCTTTAGAATTCTCTTTGCTCTGGGATTGTATATGTTTCTCCTTTCACTTAATTTCCTGCCTGCAGTTTGTATATAGAAACTGATAAGGAAGTCCTAATCTCAAACTAACTGTGTGTGAGATTTTGTGGATATGTCCTTAATGTAAATAATCCAATCTCTCCCCAACAAACTGTTTCTGTCATAAGGCTATTTGTGATAACAACTACAGCAGCCATTTAGAGACTTTGTTCTCCATTAGAGGATGATATCTCAGCTAGCAAGAATGGTTTTATTACTTTGCATAAACTTCTGTAGCTTAAAAGAGCAGTAGTAAAGTTAGTTCAAGGCGCTTTATGACTTCTTTTGTTCTGAGAAGTTGGGGAGGAAAAACATCAGTGAGGTATGAAAAGGCTGTTTGTTTACAATCAGTACCCAGATCCTAGATGCCTTTTTCATAAAAGGAGAGGAAACCAGCAGGAGAATTACAATACCCCAGCACCTCCCTGGGTCTCTCTGCATTCTCCACACTTGTGTATTAAGCAGCTAGGCAGCTGTTGAACAAGGACTATCAACAAAGCAATCTTCTAGCCCTTTGATTCAGGCTATTCATATCTTCTGCCCTGAAATAAAATGACTTTCACAATTAAAACACCGAAATTAATGCGGTATCTATTGTCATGTCTGCAGGAGAAAAGCTTTAATTACAGCCATAGTTAGATAACACAATCATTACACCTCCTTAATCTCAAATATAAAACCAGCACCCTCTGAGTACTTTGCCACCCTTTCTTTGATTTTTTTCCTTTTCTTTTTTTTCCTTTCTCTTTTTCCCCCCAATGTGAATGGCTTTTTATCTAAGCACTTCAATTTGCATGCCTTTGCTCGGAGGCAGCTCCCCATGATATGTTAATTGCAGATTGCTTTAAGTACTAAAAGATTAACATAAAACCCTTTGCAAACAAGCTAATAGTTTATGATAATTTTTGCATGGCCTTTGTCTGTCTATCACTGGATTGCCTCTAGCTGTAATTTTATAAAGAAGCTGTAAAATATCATTTAAACAAGTTCATTTACACATAATTATTACCAGAATCACATTATTCAATTTAGATACTCCAGCCTATTAACAATCCATGAACTAAAATGTAATTAAACTATTTTCCTTTTATGAACCTATTCATTACAATGTGTGGGAGATGGATCTCTCAGTTTCACTGCAAATTTCAGCACTTTGTTGTTGAAATTGACAAGTCTGGCACTCATTATGTGCTTTTAATTATATTAAAGTATTGCAAGACAGCTCAGATAAAGAATATATTTAGAAAAGAATGCCTGAAAATGCCAAGATGGTGTCATCCTCAAATATATATTTATTTCACTCATGCATTTTTGGGGGCCTTCTTAACACTGAAATATAAAGTCAGTCTGGTTGTTTTAATTGAGATTTTCATAGCTTCTCTTGGCAATTTTTCTAATTTAAGTCAAGGATAAATATCCCATCTAATTAATTGTGTTTATTCATTTTTCCAGATTTCTATCTACTTTTTTTTTTCAAGAACTATAGTTGGAATTATATCCAAATAAGTATATTCTCTAAGAATTTACATACAGACACACAATTACCTCACGTCAGGGATGCCATATTTAGGATCTGATTCAAAAACTGCTCAACAGCTTAATTTCTGATATGATCTTTAAACTGTGTGGCAGCAACTGCAGTAATGGGAAATATTTCATCTATTTTGCAAGGGGCAAGTTCCCTGCTTCTGACTGATGTGGCTTGACTTCTGAGGTAACTCAGACCCAGGACAAACAACTGAAACTGTAGCTGTAAGACAGACTGGCCACTGATGGGTATTCAAGTCAACAGTAATGACACAGAGCATCCCAGTTTGGGGCCTCTAGAACAGCTACCAACCAGGAGCTGCACAAAATCCCAGCCCTCCCCTCCCCCACCAACAAAGACCCTTAGCACCTAACTATCTGAAGCTTAGCTTCCCCTGTCCATCTACCTTAGAATGCTCAACACCTCCTGCCTCCTGTAATCTGGATGGTGTTTATCCTCCATGGATTCAATCTTAACTAACATTTTCCTACTAGTAAGAATCTTTCCCATCAGTCTACACTGATGAAACGAATTCTTAGAGCTCTGGGAGCCAGCACGTGCACACGGCATTCAGCACCTAAGTCCTTTCATAGGTAGTTATGTGCACGATGGCTATCTCACGTCTCCTCAGTCTTTCTCTGTACCTCTATATACCTCTCTTGTACAACTCGCAGAGCCTAAGAGTGTCTTTTTTTTTTTTTTAACATATAACAAAAATCTTTTATAAAATTTGAGGAAATTTATCCAGAAACACATACAGGGATAATACATCATGACTATGAAGGTTTCCTACAAGGAATGTAAGGTTGGTTCAACATTTGAAAATCAAAATGAACATGGTAGAATTCTATTTTTCGATTTGATTTAACCATTCTCAGCAATATTTGGTAGTGCCTGTTGTGCAGGTCTTTCACATCTTTCCTTAAGGTTCTTCCTAGAACCTAAGAGTGTCTTAATCTTGGCCAATATGTAATACCATATATGATGGTCAAACTGTAAAGTCAACCAGTCTTCCTTCTCAGAGAGCCATCATGAAGTCTCACTAGAAGAATGGCAGATATGTCCAAGGATTCCTTGGTCAGCACCCTAATTTAACCACCCTTCTTGGGGATAATCTCAAAGAAGAAACTTAGTTGATTACAAAGATAGCTTTTTAATGTGGCCAAGAGCTTCTTGAAAAACAAAAACCACCCTAAACCCTTCTGGGCCTTGGGAAACTCAGCCTCCCTTTTAAAGACTGAAGATCTGCAATGGAAGCAAGATTCCAATTTAAGGAAAAATACCAATTTTCCTGTGTGTTCCTGTCAATGGAGTCAGCTACTCGTCACACTGATAAAGCAGGGGAAGCAGGGAGAAAACCAAGAAACTATATACTTTATTCTAAGACTCTTGCCTAGGAATAGATTGGGAATTATTATCTACTAAATCTTTAAATAAATAAACAAATTTAAAAGATCCTTTGAAGGAGGAAACAGACAGAACAGGCTCCATTTTGAAAGCAGGACTGCATCTTGGGCCTGACTGGACTTTGAGCTATATGCCCAGTATCTATGGAAACGACATACCAACTGGAAAACCAGGCCCTCCAGATGCAAGAGCCCCAGGGCCCACACCTAGATTCTCCATTGCCTAAAAGAATACCCTAATTATCTGTGTAACCAAATAGAATCGTAAATTCTATTATGCTTAGTGGGGTATGACCACAGGCCTATTGATAATTGTCCACTGTTAACTACCTAGGCTTAAGGCATATGAATCATGGGTTAACTTTGATTGTATCTTTCTCTTCCTTTGTTCAGACTAGTCTCAAGGAATTTGGGGAGGTGGGTTTGAGCATGTACACTTAGGGTATATAAAAGTTTTCACAAAAACTGGTCAGGGTCCTTGGCTAAGAAGAGACTGCCTTGGGCCTGCCAATGTAATAAACTGCACTGCACTATCTGCATTGTCCTTCTGAGTGAGTTCGTTTCCTGGAACGCATGGCTACAACACCATGAACAGTGATTCAATATATTTTACCGTTAAAAACAAGAAAACAGGCCCAAAATGGAGTCATGTATGCTAAAGCTCCACATCACCAAAATGAAGCAACTTAATCACAGTTTCGGCTCTTCCAGAAATGTAACCCTAAATATTCAATCAAGAATCACCTGCTCAGCATTAGTTAGGCAATCTGCCTGACAGACCACCCCTGCCATCAAAAGTATCCTTACAACAACAAATCTGTCTTTTTTCCTAGCATAACTTGTTTGTTTCTGCTCCCTTCTGACCATAAATGTCTCTCATTTTGCAGTTCTTTGGAGCTCCTTTCTATCTCCTAGACTGAATGCTGTCTGATTCTCGAATTGTTGAATAAAGCCAATAAGATCTTTAAATTTTATTCACTGGAATTTTTTTGAATTTTATTTTTTAACATTACTCCACTCATCAGAGAGTCTAAATCCAAGAGGCCACACACGGTAAGCAAAGTCACACCCCCACAGAATCCCAAATTCCTTTTGCCATTCACATCTCACAGGATTTGACAGAACATAACCAACTCTTGCTTATATGAAGAAACCCAGGCAAAGGCCTGAGGAATCCACACCCATCCTGTGACTCAGACACCAGGCAGAGGCATGTGATGGGCTTTCTGTAATTCCTTTCCATCAGCACATGCATTTATCTTGAACCTCACGGCTTTGTTTTGTTCACTAGTGTACATGAAAGTCTGGCATGATGCCAAGCACATACAGACAACTCAATAAATGTGCTAAAAGTTAAATTTAGGGTGGAAACTTAACGTACTAGTTGGGACTTTACTTCACAGTAGAGTCTTATCAGTACCAGGTACACCGAACTCTAGTACACTTCAAAGAAATACCAATTTTAAGCTGTGGGATTAGGTTTTTGAGAAAAAGTATCCAAAACTTGGAAATAAATGTGTGGGGAGCCTGAGAAGGACAGAATATCCTCTCTGTGGCATGCTGTGGCACTGTCTGAAAGGTCCTCCCCCTAAGGATTATTTAATTGCTTGGGACATACACTGATGTTCAGTGTTACTGCTCACTGCTTCATTAGAGCCTAGACACAGTAAACTTATACATTAAATTATAGATTTCCATACACTTAAAGGAAAAAAAAAAGGTCCTCCAAGGTTAGGATCTTACTGCTTTATAGGGCTTTGGTCAGTTTTATATCTAACCTAACAATCCTAGTTTAACTTTTTTTCTCTTATTTTTGGAGTGCCTATAAATGCTCAACTCCACAAAGGCTCTTAGAAACATCTCTACCATATTACTAGTGTTCTCATTACTGACTTAAATATATTAATAATTTAAAATAATGATATGTGTTCATATAGAATTCGAGTCATATTTTTAATTTTAGAATTTTTTTATGACCATGCCTTAAGACAGGGCTTGGCAACCTCTGAGCCTAGGCCTATTCATGCATAGGTCATGTAAGTTCAAACTCTGATTTACATACACATAAAGGAGCAGAGATACTACTTTGCCAACAAAGGTCCAACTAGTCAAGGCTATGGTTTTTCCAGTAGCCATGTATGGATGTGAGAGTTGGACTGTGAAGAAGACTGAGAGCTGAAGAATTGATGCTTTTGAACTGTGGTGTTGGAAAAGACTCTTGAGAGTCCCTTGGACTGCAAGGAGATCCAACTGGTCCATCCTAAAGGAGATCAGCCCTGGGGTTTCTTTGGAAGGAGTGATGCTAAAGCTGAAACTCCAGTACTCTGGCCACCTCATGCGAAGAGTTGACTCATTGGAAAAGACTCTGATGCTGGGAAGGATTGAGGGCAGGAGGAGAAGGGGACAACAGAGGATGAGATGGCTGGATGGCATCACCGACTCACGGACATGACTCTGAGTGAACTCCGGGAGTTGGTGATGGACGTGGGGGCTGGCATGCTGCAATTCATGGGGTCGCAGAGTGTCGGACACGACTGAGCGACTGAACTGAACTGAACTGAAGGGACAGTACTGGACAGAATTATAGGCGGCTGATGCCCCTAAATCTTCAGTGTCTGACAGGCAAAATCACGAGGCTAAGTAAGGTAAAGGAGATCAGCCCTGGGATTTCTTTGGAAGGAATGATGCTAAAGCTGAAACTCCAGTACTTTGGCCACCTCATGTAAAAAGTTGACTCATTGGAAAAGACTCTGATGCTGGGAAGGATTGGGGGCAGGACGAGAAGGGTTCGACAGAGGATGAGATGGCTGGATGGCATCACTGACTCAATGAACAGGAGTCTGAATGAACTCCGGGAGATGGTGATGGACAGGCAGGCCTGGCGTCCTGCAATTCATGGGGTCGCAGAGTGTCGGACACGACTGAGCGACTGAACTGAACTGAAGGTTAGGGATGCCCAAGAGAATTTCCCAAAAGAGGAAACAAAGGAAGCTGGAGTAGAGAGTGGACAAGGAGACAGAGGAAAGACTTTGAAGGTATATAGACAGTAAACACTGGTGGGAGGGATGCCAGGGGACTCTGCTTTGATATTCATATCTCAAGAGAAAGAAATTCTCCATCCTTCTAAGACTGGTTGGACTTGATAATAATTCTGAAGTTCTTGTACAGTTTGAATATCAGATACCCTAACGGTTTCCTGATTCAATTTGAAGGGGTCTCTTCCTACTGACTACTTTCCCAGTGCCCTGGGATGTTCACAAAAGGTTTTCATACCCCACGTCCCTCCCAACACCCTAGCATGCACCATTTCATATTTGAGGTTCACCTGAGCCCAGGAGCTCCATAGGTCTTTGCTTTCGCCTGGGACAGGTTGTGCTCCTCCCCAATGTTATTCTTGCAGCCCCCAAGGGACTGTGTCTAACACCAGTCCTTGTAGAAAAAAGGAAACAAATGAACTTATTTATAAAACAGAAGTAGAGTCACATATACAGAAAACAAACTTACGGTTACCAGAGGAAAAGGACGTGGGTGTGTAAACTGGCAGAGATTGGGATTGACATATATACACTATTAAACATAAAATAGATAACTAATAAGGACCTACTGCAGAGCACAGGGAACTCTACTCAATATTCTGTAATGGCCTATGTAGAAAAATAATCTAAAAAATGTGGATATATGTATATGTATAACTGATTCACTTTGTTGTACAGCAGAAAGTGACACAACATTGTAAATCAACTGTATTCCAATATTTTTAAAAAAGCAAAAAAAAAGAAACTCTCTGGCCACCCAGTGTCCACCACCACCCAGTGGGGCTGGAATCCACCTGGAAGACCAAAGAGGAGACCACAATTGTTCAGTGCACTTTTTAACTTTCCGTATACATGCCTGGCTCAAAACATACCGGCTCTTGGATATCTGTAAGTTACAGGCAGCTAACTACATTCCACTCCACGCCTGGGGGAGAGCTTCAACCTCAAACAACTTTATTTAAACAATTTCTTACTTAACATGTTTTTCTCAGTGCTTCAAATCCAATCACTCCCTGCGTTGCGGGGAAGAACTGCTACGGGACAAAAAGAACAACACAACCTGTTTTTATTTTAATATCTTCCAGGTCTCTCAGCAGTGCCGTCGTTCGGCCCGTCAGCCCTTCACCGCCTGAGGTGGCTTCCTGCTCTCTGCAGACAGTCTGCTTCCCCACTAATGGCACTGTTTGGGCGAGGAGGAAATGCAATTTTCCACTCCATTACAAGCAACTGTGTAAAAGGACCTCTTTTCCTCACTGCACACAGATAAGGGCCTAATGAAATTCCATTCACTAAGTATTACAATAGCCAACACCACTCCAAATACAGGCATTCTAAGTGCCTGCCAGGCCCCTCACTCCAGAAGCAATTGCCACTGAACGTCTCTGGATTGGATCCCATCAGGATGGAAAACTCTGGGACACACAGGGAGAGACTCTGGAGAAGGGAAGGGATCAAGCGTGGCAGCAGATCCACGTCTCTGGCTCTTCCTGGTAATCATTTACGCCTGGAGGGTGTTGCTTACAGACTCTGGTACAAGCCTGAAATTCTTGTATTTTCAAACAGCAATCTTATGAGAGTCAAAGGATCTCCTAAGAGATCTGGACCTCACCTAACATAACCTACAGAAACAGGTAACAGAAGTGAGCAAAGAGGGGGGATGCACAGCTTGCATTCTAAAATAGGAAGTAAAAAGAGACAAGCTTTCTAGCAAGGGTGTGAATCTCATGAAAGTTTACAGGAAACATGAACACTACTTCAAAATTACTTCTTCATGTTTTCCATTGTTCTTTCCTTATCCATTTCCCAACGTATTTTCCCATGACTCATGGTCAAGCAATATGGAAAGTAATGGAAGATAATGCTCCCTCTTGTCTATTCCCTGTCAGTGTCCTTGTGGTTCCCTCGGGAGCCCAGGCTTGCCGCCCGTCCTCTGTTCCAACGGTGCTCTCCAACTACGAACGCAGTTCTGGACTTGCCCCACTCCAGAAAGCATCACTCTCATCCCTGTGCCCTCCAGCTTCTGTTCTGTCACCAAGTATCCCATGCACCAGAAGGCCAGATGAAAGCTGAGTCTAAGAGCAAATCGAGAGACTACTCCTGAAGACGCAAGGCCTTGGCTTCCAAGAATTCATTGGTAATGTTAATTTGAAGCTACAGTTTCTATGTAAAAGGGGTGCAATCTGAGGACCTTCTGTGAAATCTCTTCAGTTATGTCACAGAGGCACTTCTCCATCCCAAAGAGCCACACAATTATGCCATGAGAAAGACAAAAATATAGTCTAATAACACAAATCTATTCATTAATGTACATAAGCTATATTTACATATATTTAACTTAACATTTTAAAACACTTATTTTATATCCTCATTTGTCCTCTCAAAGGCAATGGTTTATTATGTGTTCTGTGTGGACCCTTCCTGTCATACGAATTCTTGAAAAAAAAATGCTATTCACTTTTACTACACTGCAGGATACACCCATGTTATTACATGTCACTTCATTTGTTCTGACTGCTGTTTAATGTTCCACTGAAAATATATAGGATGGTTTCAGGCCTTTGCTATTAAAAAAAATAATTTCAATGATTTCTTCAGATGTTTCTTGTTATACATGGGTCACAGTGGAATTTCTGGGTCATGGGGCATATTAATATTCAATGTTAGGTAAATTATTTTCCAAAGCACACTGCCAATTTGTAATCCTGACAATAATATAAAAGAGTTCCCATAGAGTCACATCCTAACACTTAACTTTAAAAAAAAATGTTTGTCAGTCACATATGTGAAAAATCTTATTGGAGTTTTTTTTTTTTTTTTTACAATTCCTTAATCATTAATAAGCATATCTCTTCCTGTGTTAATTTACCATAAATATTTCCTACTCTGCAAAACTTCTCTATCTTTTGTCCACTTTTCCACTAAGTTGTTGATAGATTTTTTTTATTCATGTATAGGCATTCTTGATACAGTCAATACTGATCCATTATCAAATCTGTATACTGCAAATATCTTCTCCTAGTTTGTAACTTATTTTTTCCATTTTTAAAGATG
>SJYC01095349.1:0-41347 GCA_006408675.1 Madoqua kirkii
CCACTTTTCCACTAAGTTGTTGATAGATTTTTTTATTCATGTATAGGCATTCTTGATACAGTCAATACTGATCCATTATCAAATCTGTATACTGCAAATATCTTCTCCTAGTTTGTAACTTATTTTTTCCATTTTTAAAGATGCTTTTTTGAATAACATGTTTCTTCATTTTAATAGACCAGAATTTAACAGTCTTTTCTCTTATAGTCAGCACTTTTACATCTTTTCTTAAAAATATATTGTTTCATGTTCACATATTTTAAATTTACATAAGTCATACTATTATATGTATTATCTGTGTTTTGTTACAGAAATCCTTTGTTTCTAAGATTCATTGTGTTGTGGCACATACTTCTCCTTTGCTACCTCAAATTGCTGTGGATACACCATATTTTAACAACCTACTCTCACACTCATTTTATAAGCCAGGAAATTTATAATGTGATCACAACACCTCTTATTATCCCTTTCCCCAAGAACAAAGTAATCAAGAAGAACTGGGATGTGTGGCTAACTTTTGAGATAGAAGAGGAAGGATCACCACTCTGTACTTTGATAAAGCCCTTTGACACACTTAAAAAATACTTTGAATTATCCCCCAAATGTGATGGATACACACATTTTTTAGAGAACCTACTACTTAGCCTACATCTTGACAGATTTCATCTCCTGTGCTAACAACAGCCATTTGATAATGGGCATCTAGAGGGCTCTGCTGAAAGAATGTTGATGCTGTTTGAGCTCAGGTAGAAAGAGTACCATGAGGAGTTAGCAATCCCCGCCAGGGGCTTGGGAATGGCAGCGTGCATGCTTTGCACTGCCATCTCAGTTTGAGTAAGGTACACCTTTCAGGTACACCTTTTATCCCTTGTGCTAAACTTTGTCACTTCCTAGGAGCACAAGAAGGGCCGGATCCTTTTATGCTGGGCTCACTGCTTCAATTAGACACTTTGGCTCCTGCACACTCTAGTCCCTGCTCAAGCAAAGGCGCAAAGAACAAATTGCTGAGAGAAAAGAGTTTAAGCCCACGTCTTTTAATCTTGGCTGATGTCCCCAACCATCACCTTATATATACCATTCTTACCCAAATGCCTTTAATTTACCATGCTAACTGGCTGTGAGATGGTGTGTTAGAATTAGGTTTCTGAAGAAGAAAAGTGAGTAAGTTGTAAGAACAGCTGCAAATACACTGATTTTCTTTCTCAACTCTGGCTCCATTAGTTATGCAGCAGGTGGTTCTGCTTAATCCAGGCGGAATTTACTGAGAGCTCTGGTGTTCCCAGCACCACACTTGACTCCAATGGCAGAAAATCAAAGCTACGAAATCACCCAGAACAGCTTCTAGCACATCGTGAGTGCCAAGCAAGTGTTATTCTCCTTCATCTTTTGTTTTTCTTCTGTTACTCAAAAGGATTTCAGTTTAGATGTGGAAGTGAGGTTTGCTCCATGTCACAACTACCTACTCAACAATTCTTCAGACATTCAAATGTTTCTTCTCAGGTGAAACTAAGAATGAGCTATCAAAGAAATGGCATCCCAAACATACACATACTGTACTTTGCTTAGTCGTTCAGTAATGTCCAACTCTTTGCAACCCCATGGACTGTAGCCCACCAGGCTCCTCTGGGAGTCCATGGTATTTCACAAGCAAGAATACTGGAATGGACTGCCATTTCCTCCTCCAGGGGATCTTCTGAACCCAGGGATAGAACCCTGATATCCCGCATTGCAGGCAGATTCTTTACTGTCTGAGTCATAAGGGAAGTCCAATAATATATATACTATATATATATATATATACACACTACTATGTATAAAATAGATAATTAATAAAGACCTACTTTATAGCAAAGGGAACCCTACTCAATAGTATGTAATAACCTATATAGGAAATAAATCTGTAAAGAATGGATATACATATATATATATAACTGAATCATTTTGCTATACACCTGAAACTAATATGACACTGCAAATCAACTATATCTTATTATAAAATAAAAAATTAAAAAAAAGAAATGATAAGCCAAGTAGACAGTAATGATCTTTGGTTAGTAGAAGACATATGGAGTAAAGTTCTGCATAAAACAAGTACTCTGTAAATATTTGATTCAAGGGGTACCTTATAGTAAAACATCAAACATTAATGTTAGAAGGGATAAGAGATTATTTAAACTAACCTCTTCATTATACAGATAAGGAGATTTTTTTTTTAAACATTATGTGACTTCTGGGACTAGAACTCCATTTGCATCACTTCAAATACAGTACAGTAGCCTTTATGCTATATAATGCTGCATTTTATGGCTAAGCTGAATGTCTCAGGAGAATTACGTCTGCAAGTATTTAGGTAAACTTCCACAAGAGACATAGCTGTCCTACTCCACAGGGCCATGATGTAGCCCTGGGCAGCTGAAACCCAGGCCCTGATCCAGGTAAGTGTGTAGACCCAAACTGCATGATCTCCAATGGGAAGCCACCACCCTCAGATATGGTATTAATTTTTAAAAATTACTCTGCTTAGAGTATCTCTAAATTTTGAAAGCATTGCCATTAACAGGTTATTTCAAATTGTACCTGTCAGCTGGAGCTGGAGGAAGCTCCAATGATGTTCCCCCAGTGAATAATAATTTGTTTCAAATTTTAAAGGACAAAACGTATTCTTGGCAACCTCCTGTAGGGAGAAGAACTATTTCCAATGCTCTTTAATACATCTTGAAATAATTTATGAAACTTTGTGAATATATTATTTTAGGAATGTGCATTTGCAGTCAAACAAAGAATAATTATTCACTGTTAGAGAAGTCTTTTGAAGGGACATTATCGTTCCTTTCATAGGTGATGGCTGAAAGAAACAATGTCTCAAATCCACTTTCAGGTTAAAAACCTCTACTTAGAAAATGAAAGCTAATTTGATTAGAAAAGATATTTAATTAACCACATTGAGTCTGTAACTTTGCCATTGAGGAGAAAACCCGATGTCATGTGTTTGAATCTGAGGAGATAACAGCTAAAGGAGATAATTACTTATTCTTCTCAAGTGATACATGGTCCAATTTTATTAAACATACAAGCCAGCTCTTCAGTGAAACCACAAGATGGAATCTTCCATTCACAAGCCAGCGTGGTCAAGGCACACATCATAATCTCCTATTACAGTCTGGAAAACCACTGACAGAAGGAGGTACTTTCGGTAATGAATGGTGGTCTAGGTGCCAGTGCAAAATAGGTATTAAAATTACCCAATGACACATCATCACCTATTTTGTTTTTAGAGGCTGTGACTGTAACTAAAGGCATTAAATGAATGAGAAATTCTTGAATATTGCTGATGATCATATATGCTAAGTTTATGGTACATTTTTTGGGGTGTAAAGACAGCACAACTCAGAAAATGATGGTCCTCCTTGGTGCATCCATGAAATTATGTCTCCACCAACAAAAACGAAGGGAAGGAAATCAGATGGCTGGCCCCAGAACAATGAGCAATGGTGGACTGAGAGGTGAAGTTGTGGACATTGCTATGTTGTGCCTCCCCTGATCCCTGCCATCGCTTGACCAAGTCTCAGTTATTGCAAGGCCTATGTTACTTCCACTTATCTTGATCTTTTATTTTACTGTATCACTACTTACACTGTGATTCTGAGCACATTCCTTGGTACAGAATCCCCATTATGGGTTGCAGACTCCCGGTAGTTCCCCAAATGTAGTAAACAGGTTTTATCAAAGTGAATTTCAATCTCCAAAAACACCTACGAATGATATATTCCCTTGAGTCTTTATCATCTAAACCACCAGAGAAGCCTGTATTACCTGTAATAAGACACAAAGGCTAATGAAAACATGAGGCTTCTCTGCATTTTGGCTGAAATGATCAACAGTTCAGTGTGCTCTTTCTTGGTGCCAGAAGGGCCCACTGGCAATACTCATTTTCAGGGGTATGTACATGAATTATTGCTTAGTCAATGAGTTTTGGCAGTGTACTTTACCCCCAAAACATGGAGGCCTGGGAGCTTCTCAAAGAGAAGCTTTGAGTGTGAAAAACTTGGATTCAACAGCTTAAACCTTTCTAATTTTCCTCAGTGATCTTTCCCTTTTCTGAATTCCCACAATATTTGGAATTACAGTTAGTACTTGGTCATTTTTTATATTATTCTACACTTGTTTGTGCTCATAAATCCTGTGCCATACAAAAAGGAAAGTGTATAGAGCAGAAACAGTACCACGTTACTTCTGCATTGTCCACTCCAACATACACAAAGCTTGGCTTGAAATAGTATTTGTTGATGAATGGACTTGGGTCACATTTCCTTTTGATAATTCATGAGGTATTATGATAGTAAAAACTGTTTCTGCTTCTGAACTAAGATGCTAGGGAGGTGCTCATTTCTTTTAACATTAGCCCTTATATTAGTGACCTGTAGGATTCATTGTTAAGATATCAACTTGGATTGGCCACCAAGACCTCCACAGAGAGGTTCAATGCCAGTTCTGTGTTCCAGCAAGAATTATAGTGGCAATCATCAGAGAACCTGAGAGTGATCTGTATAGCTCTGAAGATACTGAGCTTAGCTAAGGCTTCGACAGTGAGGAGATCAAACCAGTCCATTTTAAAGGAAATCAATCCTGAATCCAATACTCATTGGAAGGACTGATGCTAAAGTGCCAGTATTTTAGTCACCTGATCAAACAATCAGCTCATTGGAAAGGTCCCTTATGTTGGGAAAGATTGTGGGTAGAAGGAGAAGAGGGCATCAGGGGATGAGAAGGCTAGATGCCATCACTGATGAAATGGACATGAACCTGGGCAAACTCCAGGAGATGGTCAGTGACAGAAAGGCCTGGCAGGCTGCAGTCCATGGGGTCACAAAGAGTCAGACATGACCAGGTGACTGAACAACAACAAGGCTATCTGGGTCACAGAGTGAGTCATAGAACCAGTTGTCACCAAGAAAAAAATTCAGAAATTTTTCTCTGAAATAAGCACTGCATTTTTATTTCAGATTTACCAACTACCAAAGTTTTCTGTGGTGCAGTTCACAGTTCAATTCAGTTGCTCAGTGGTGTCTGACTCTTTGAGATCCCATGAACCGCAGCACACCAGGCCTCCCTGTCCATCACCAACTCCCAGAGTTTATCCAAACTCAGGTCCATTGGCATCGGTGATGCCATCCAGCCATCTCATCCTCTGTTGTCCCCTTTTCCTCCTGCTTTCAATCTTTCCTAAGATCAGGGTCTTTTCAAATGAGTCAGCTTTTCACATCAGGGGGCAAAAATATTGGCATTTCAGCTTCAACATCAGTCCTTCCAGTGAACACCCAGATTTCCTTTAGGATGGACTGGTTGGATCTCCTTGCAGTCCAACAGACTCTCAACATTCTTCTCCAACATCACAGTTCAAAAGCATCAATTCTTCAGCACTCAGCTTTTAATATACTCCAACTCTCACATTCATACATGACTATTGGAAGAACCACAGCCTTGACTAGATGGACCTTTGTTGACAAAGTAATGTCTCTGCTTTTTAATATGCTATCTCAGTTCAGTTCAGTCACTCAGTCATGTCTGACTCTTTGTGACCTCATGAAGTACAGCACACCAGGCCTCCCTGTCCATCATCAACTTCCAGAGTTCACTCAAACTCATGTCCATATGCTGTCTATGTTGGCCATAACTTTCCTTCCAAGGAGTAAGCGTCTTTTAATTTCAAGGCTGCAATCAGTATTTTGGAGCCCCCCAAAATACTGTTTATCCATCTATTTCCCATGAAGTGATGGGACCAGACGCCATGATCTTCGTTTTCTGAATGTTGAGTTTTAAGCCAACTTTTTCATTCTCCTCTTTCACTTTCATCAACAGGCTTTTTAGTTCCTCTTCACTTTCTGCCATAAGGGTGGTGTCATCTGCATATCTGAGGTTATTGATATTTCTCCCGGCAATCTTGATTCCAGCTTGTGCTTCCTCCAGCCTAGCATTTCTCATGATGTACTCTGCATAGAAGTTAAATAAGCAGGGTGAAATATACAGCCCTGATGTACTCCTTTTCCTATTTGGAACCAGTCTGTTGTTCCATGTCCAGTTCTAACTGTTGCTTCCTGACCTGCATACAGATTTCTCAAGAGGCAGGTCAGGTGGTCTGGTATTACCATCTCTTTCAGAGCCTTCCACAGTTTATTGTGATCCACAAAATCAAAGGCTTTGGCATAGTCAACAAAGCAGAAATAGATGTTTTTCTGGAACTCTCTTGCTTTTTCCATGATTCAGTGGATGTTGGCAATCTGATCTCTGTTCCTCTGCCTTTTGTAAAACTAGCTTGAAGATCTGGAAGTTCACGGTTCATGTATTGCTGAAGCCTAGTTTGGAAAATTTTGAGCATTACTTTACTAGTGTGTGAGAGGAGTGCAATTGCGCTGTAGTTTGAGCATTCTTTGGCATTGCCTTTCTTTGGGATTGGAATCAAAACTGACCTTTTCCAGTCCTGTGGCCACTGTTGAGTTTTCCAAATGTGCTGACATATTGAGTGCAGCACTTTCACAGCATCATCTTTCAGTATTTGAAACAGCTCCACTGGAATTCCATCACCTCCACTAGCTTTGTTCATAGTGATACTGTCTAAGGCCCACTTGACCTCACATTCCAAAATGTCTGGCTCTAGGTGAGTGATCATACCATCATGATTATCTGGGTCGTGAAGATCTTTTTTGTATAGTTCTTCTGTGTATTCTTGCCACCTCTTCTTAATATCTTCTGCTTCTGTTAGGTCCATACCATTTCTATCCTTTATTGAGACCTTCTTTGCATGAAATGTTCCCTTGGTATCTCTAATTTTCTTCAAGAGATCACTAGTCTTTCCTATTCTATTGTTTTCCTCTATTTCTTTGCACTGATCACTGAGGAATGCTTTCTTATCTCTCCTTGTTATTCTTTGGTACTCTGCATTCAAATGGGTATATCTTTCCTTTTTTCCTTTGCCTTTTGCTTCTCTTCTTTTTACAGCTATTTTTAAGGCCTCCCCAGACAGCCATTTTGCTTTCTTGCATTTCTTTTCCATGGGGATGGTCTTGAACCCTGTTTCCTATACAATGTCACAAACCTAGGTCATAAGGCACTCTGTCTATCAGATCTAGTCCCTTAAATCTATTTCTCACTTCCTCTATATAATCATAACGGATTTGATTTAGGTCATACCTGAATGGTCTAGTGGTTTTCCTCACTTTCTTCAATATAAGTCTGTATTTGGCAATAAGGAGTTCATGATCTGAGCCACAGTCAGCTCCAGCTCTTGTTTTTGTTGACTGTATAGAGTTTCTCCATCTTTGGTTGCAAAGAATATAATCAATCTGATTTCAGTTTGACCATCTGGTGATGTCCATGTGTAGAGTCTTCTCTTGTGTTGTTGGAAGAGGATGTTTGCTATGACCAGTGCATTCTTTGGCAAATCTCTATTAGCCTTTGCCCTGCTTCATTTGGTATTCCAAAGCCAAATTTGCCTGTTACTCCTGGTGTTTCTTGACTTTCTACTTTTGCATTCCAGTCCCTTATAGTGAAAAATATATCTTTTTTTGGTGTTCATTCTAAAATGTCTTCAGGTCTTCATAGAACCTTTGAACTTCAGCTTCTTCAGCGTTAGTGGTCGGGGCATAGACCTGGATTCCCGTGCTATTGAACAGACACTCCCAATAACTGAAAATTCTCTATATGTCAGCTTACCAAAGCCTAAAAACCTATCTTGTACAAGTCACTCAAATGGCAGTTTTGTTTCAGCTCAGCAAACTATAAAGTAAAAAACCTTGCACACAGTTATTTATTGTTGAAGTTTAGGCAACTGAATTCTCTCTGGCTAGAGGGTCACTTGATTTTACGTGGTTAACCTTCTTTAGAATACTCTTTAGATGTGTAAGGTAAGTAAGACTTATTTAATAGTTGTCTCTGTGTCTAGTCTGAGGCAAAATAGAATAAAAACCACAAAAGAGGACGGAATGGTTCCTAACTCGAGAAACTGATCATCTAGTCAGGAGAATAAGACATACACATATGAGCAAAAATGAAGAGGCAGGAGTATGGATCAGACACAGAGTCACATAAACTCATAGAAAGGAGAATGTACCATGGACTAATGCAGTCTGGGAGGGCTTCCCAGAGGAAGCAGCTCTGACTCTGGTTTAGTGACCTGTGATGTTGATACTGAGCAAGGAAGGAGATTTTAGGCAGATTGTCTAAGATGGCAAAGATAGGAAAGATGAGACATAAAATTACATGGTTATATGGAGGAAAGAAAAGCAGATGAGCCAGGGAGACCTACATACTCACAATGAAGAGAAGAACAGGCAGAGTTAGATCAATGACAAGGACCCCAAACATACAGGGGGCATGGGAGACTGCTTTGTGAGTGGGTGGACAGGAGCTTGAGAAGGGCATCACATCTGGGAGTTTTCACATCACTTCTAGCAACTCTTAGAAGGAAAATGTTAGACATTCAATACATAAGATACAGCAATCACATCAGTTATTTCCCTACATTTCCTGACCCCCTATTGCACAGACACCACAGCCCCCGATAAGTAACACTTCTGAGGGATCTAAGAGAAGAGAAATTGAAAGCCACTAAGGTTCCATCTTCTCTTCTTCATTTATCACAGGCAGAGGGGACAAAAATTAGCCCAGAGAACTGAAGCAGTTTGGATGAAGTCTGGTGAACTTCTGTCCCGTGGTCCTTTTCTGTTCTTTTCTTATTCTCTCCCTTCCTCCCATCCCCACCCCTCTACCACCATCTTCACCCCACAACAACGGTCAGCAATAATTCTGGTCTCTGCCACTTTAAAAATACACTCCCCAAATCCGCTCATTTCCTGCTATCTCTATGGATACACTCTCACCATCTTCCATTCCAGATTAATTCACAGATGTTTACTGAGCACTTACTATGAATACTGCATTCAGAAGGAGTCAGACTTGGGCCTACCCTCCAGAAACACTATCTGTCACTATGTAGGGAATGAGTGGGAACAGGGTGAGTAAACTGCTGAATAATGTATTTATGAGTCTTTGCTACTTTGCCTTTTATTCATACTTTCAATTTGAATTCACATATTACTTAGCTGTATTGCTCAGAGGAGGCCTGCCTCTTCCCCCACCTCCACTCCCTGCTTATTGTAGTAGCAGGGCTTGAAACCATGGTATAATTAACATAATTAAAGTATTAATAAAGATTGAAGGGGTTGGACACTGTGTGAAATGCTTAATTTTGTGTATCTTTAACTGATTGAATGTTTAGGTTTGCATTTCAGCTGTCACCCAAATTATGTGTAATTAAGCCAAAGCTTGGATCTGCCTGTCTCATACCCAGTGCGGATGGCAGACAGATTTGATTCTGGGGAGAAGGTGGTAAATCTGCCCACTCATTTGTAGCTGTGAGTTTTCACACTTTTTATGCATCTCTTGCCTTTTTCCAGCACATTCATCAATAAATTATCCCATTAGAAAGGAATGAAGAATAGACAGCTACAGTGAAAAAAAGTAAATGCTTTCAACACATTCCCTGGCTACTCCTCCCCATCTCTACATCTTGCCAACTCTCTCTGGGTGATGTCCTTTTGGGTTGGTGCTGCAGGGGTGTTCTTGCTCAGAAGAGATTCAAGGCAAGCTCAGAAAGCATTACAGATTATAGGTCAGCATTGGAAATAGCCACGAACTCTAGGGACTAGGCTCTGTGTTCAAGGAGAGACCTGTCTTTGGAACCCAAACTGTGAGGATACCAAGATCACTGAAAGAACTCACTTACAAGACACTTTAAGGAGAGATCAAATAATTGTCTTGATATTAAAGGTATCATCACTCAGAAGCAAGGGCCCCTAAATTAACCAGCATCCACAAAAGAGTTCTGCGGTCCTTCACATAAAGAATGTAGCTCTCTCAGATAAAATCCTGTCTCTCAAGGAAGCACATGGATCATGTAGCATGCATTCACTCTTGCGCTGGACACAGGGAGGAAACAAAATGCACATGTTCCCTGCCTTTAAAATGTTGCCATCAATTTGGAGAGAAAAGAGGAAAGCAGAGGCAAGAGCCAGCACTATCAGACAGGACAAAAGTCAAGTAAACAACACAGACCGCAGGTCCTCAGAAGGCCGCAGCAGTCACAGAAGGAAGTGACCTGCATCTCTCTCAAGACGGGCCTTCAAAGATGAGATGGATTTACGCAGGCAGTTATAAAACCAAGACCATGACTGACGCTGAGGGTTTGTCTGGGAGGTGAGTTTGAAAGGAAGGCTGAGGTATCTGTTAAGGAAGAAGGTCTGAGGGAAAAAAAATGGAAATGATCCCAGTACATGCATAGGCAGGTGGAGTGGATGGTTGCTGTGCTCATGTTCTGCTGCTGCTAAATGGCTTCAGTAGTGTCCGACTCTGTGTGACCCCATAGACGACAGGCCACCAGGCTCCGCCGTCCCTGGGATTCTCCAGGCAAGAATACTGGAGTGGGTTGCCATTTCCTTCTCCAATGCATGAAAATGAAAAGTGAAAGTGAGGTCGCGCAGTCGTGTCCGACTCTTCGTGACCCCATGGACCCCTGGTCGTCTATCAGGCTTTTCGGTCCATGGGATTTTCCAGGCAAGAGTACTGGAGTGGGATGCCATCATTGCTGCCCTAACAAATTATTATAGACTTGATGGCTCAAAACAGTACAAACTTACTATCTCATGATTCTGTAAATCAAAAGTTCAGAGGGTTCAATTGGTTTCTTTGTGTCTAGTCTCCCAAGGTCAAAGTTAAGGTCTTTGCAGTGTGTCCGACTCTTCGTGACCCCATGGACCCCTGGTCGTCTATCAGGCTTTTCGGTCCATGGGATTTTCCAGGCAAGAGTACTGGAGTGGGATGCCATCATTGCTGCCCTAACAAATTATTATAGACTTGATGGCTCAAAACAGTACAAACTTACTATCTCATGATTCTGTAAATCAAAAGTTCAGAGGGTTCAATTGGTTTCTTTGTGTCTAGTCTCCCAAGGTCAAAGTTAAGGTCTTGGCTAGGCCAGTTCCCCTCTGAAGCAAGCAGTGGAGAATCTGCTCCCGGGCCAGGATCAAGTCCCATCAGCTCTAGGACTGAGATCCCTGTGTCTCACCTTGGCTGCCATCAATTAGAGTCCCACTTCATCTGACACAAAACAGTTTTAAAATGCCACCGGTAAGTTTGGGTTTCTCCAAAATGCAGTCAAGCTTAGAGACCCTTGGAAAGCAAACTGAGCAAGGGCTTCTTTAGGATTTCTTTTCTCTTAGCTCTCTTGCCCACCCTCATAAATTTGCTTCCCCTCACCCCCACTGAGTCACATTTTTTTTATGAACTCCTCGCCAAAGTCCTTAAGTTGGTATTCACAGAAACAGCAGCTGCTTCTGTCTTTGCTCATGGTTCACTGATTTACATAATATTTGGGTAAATTATGTTTACAAATACGAGAAAAACTGGCATAAATAAGTTGGGAGTAAACATAACTGGCTCTTGGTGAGAGCAAAGGTATATGGACACAGTAAGTGGAAGTGGCCTCCTCGCTGGAGTGTGGATGCCAGTTAGTTTCTCTCATGGAGGGAAGGAAGAAGACGGGGAAGGTGAAAAAATGGAGGAAGCTGGATAGGTTTTGGCGGGGAAGGGGTAAAAAGAGCTTCTACTAAACATGAAATAACTTGCATGTCTCTAGAAGGAGTAACATTCTTGACATTGTTTTTTAAGTGATCCTTCCATCCCTCAACCAAAAATAAGCTATGGTTTTTCCTGTGGTCATGTATGGATGTGAGAGTTGGACTGTGAAGAAGACTGAGTGCCAAAGAATTGATGCTTGTGAACTGTGGTGTTGGAGAAGACTCTTGAGAGTCCCTTGGACTGCACAGAGATCCAACCAGTCCATTCTGAAGAAGATCAATCCTGGGATTTCTTTGGAAGGAATGATGCTAAAGCTGAAACTCCAGTACTTCAGCCAACTCTGATGCTGGGAGGGATTGGGGGCAGAAGGAGAAGGGGATGACTGAGGATGAGATGGCTGGATGGCATCACTGACTTGATGGACGTGAGTCTGAGTGAACTCTGGGAGTTGGTGATGGACAGGGAGGCCTGGTGTGCTGCGATTCATGGGGCCGCAAAGAGTCAGACATGACTGAGCGACTGAACCGAGATGAACTGAATAAAGGCATGACATGGTTCTCAATCCATAGAACAGAGTTAAGGCAAAATGGCAGACTCATCCCCTGTAGGGACACCTAAGCTTGCCAAATTTGGTGGCAGTTGCCCTCAGACTTGGAAAAAAAGTGCCCTAAAGACTGACCCAAGCTTGAGAAGGTTAAAATTGTCCAGGTGGAGTATCTACTATGGTCACTTGTAATTATTCTCCTCCTGCTGGCGAAGTGCTCCTAAAACAGTACACCATTCAGGGTTGGTGTTGATCAAGTACATTCGCTGGTAGGTCAACACCTTCACAGGTTATTCTGGCTGATTCATTACCCTCATTGCGGCAGAGAGAAGCATCTCAAAGCACCGATTAATAAGTCAGACAAGCTTGAGTTTGAATCCCAGCTCTGCCTGGCTGCCTTGCTTTGAGCAAATTATTTAACGGCTGTGAGCTGTGGTTTCAAGATGAAATGGAAATGATAGAACCTATGTTTACAGAAGTGTGCTGGGGACTACATGTGGTGACACATATAAAGCACTTAGCAGAGAGTCTTTGGCACATAGTAAGCCCTGAAGAAATGGTAGCTGGCCCTTAAGGACATAAGGAAGTTCTGATTTGGTAGGAGTAGAAATTGGTGACCTGGGATGTCATTCAGGCCCCAGGGCATGGAATAAGTGAGAGTCTGGGGTGATCGGGAGCATCGTAAAGATGCTGTGTATGAAAGGAGAAAATAATCACACAGAGACCCTAGGATGGTCTTGGCCCACCTGATGATTCTGCTCAACGTTGATCCAGGAGGCTTAGGAAGTCAGATACTTGTTACCAAAATCATCCAAGTATCTCCCTGGAGGAATGTGAGATTCCCAGAATACCCCAGAGGTCATTTGTCACCAGATCACTTGTATTTTCATTTAGTTATAAAAGTATGGATTGAGTGCCTATTTTGTATCATGTGCTGAGGACATAGGGTTGAAAATCAGGACTTGAAGATCCTCAGGAGTTTATGGTCAACAAAAGCACATGGATATTTACATTTTCCTAGTCTACTGTAATTTATCAGGAAGTCAATAAACAGAAGACAGGGTCTCTAATCATACCTGGAGGAAATGCAGACTTTTCCCCAGAAAAGATGATATGTGAACAGGATTGCAAACAGTGAGTGTAATCATTGAGGAGAGGGAAAAAAGGCATTTCAGGCAGTGGGAAGAGCACGTGAAGTACAGAGAGCCTTGAAAGGTTCTAACAAGTGAGTCAGGGAGCAGCGAGAAATTCAGGATGATTGGGATGGGTGGTATCTGGCAGGTGAGACCAAAGGGGTGATCTGAGGTGTCCCACTACTAAATTCAGTTCCTAGAGATTAAAATGACTTTCTTCTAGACTACCAACAATACAATCAAGAAAAGGATCTAGAAATGCATCTTTCAATCAACTAGAAGGGAAGGATCTGTGCTCTGCATCATCTCAATGAACTTATTATCTAGACAGAGCTTCTCAAAATTCACAGTGTGTATGAGGCACCTTAAAGTCTTATTCAAATGTGGATTCTGATTCAATAGGACTGTAATTGGGACCCCTACAATTCCATGTTTCTAACAAACACCCCAGTGATGCTGATGTTGCTGGTCTATGGACCCCATTTTAAGTAGCAAAGACCTGAATATCCTACAGTCATTCAATTTCGACTCAGAATTACTTTGTGACAATGAGGACAAGTATCTACATACTTGGATAATTCACCTACTGGAACCACAGGTGAATAAAATATCATAAAGCACACATGCTGAGCCATCTAGAGCTTACTGACAATTTCTTCTCCACTGACTCCCTCCCCCCTTTCCCAAAGTATTTTAAGGAGAAATAATCCTGTATTTTCTAACTTTCCCGGTAGGATTATGCTTCAGACAATTCTTCAGAACTTTCCCACCCTTTATCAACTTGGAATGTGAATGAAGCATCTGACCCAAATTTCCCAATTTCCTGTCGCTGAGCCACAACGTAATAGCCAGAGCATTCTTACCAAGCAACTCTTTGGATTTCAAGTTTCAGACAGAAAAACATGATTCTCTTTCATTTTAAGCCATTAAAGTCTGGGAAACTTTACTTCACATTACTGAACTTGGGATCAAACAAAACTGCCTGGGGTGCATGATGGGATTTGTTTAAAGAATTGAATCTACCTCAAAACCCAGGATATATCTTTATCTGCAAAGAGACAAGAGAAGCACTCCCACTGACCTCTTTCTCACCCCAAGATTTACATGAAATATGCTCTCCCAGCTTTTAACAACTCCTCTCCAAAAGCTCCAATGGAAGGACATCACAGAGTTCCAGGCAAGTTCCCAGGAGGAGCTGGCTTTTCTTCTCTTGTTAGCCTTCTTTTGGGTGCTAAGGTCAGTTGGAAGTTCAAAGATGTTAGGGTTACTATGGGCCCATCTCTCTTTTCTTAAGTCCTATGGAAACCACTATCTGTCATCTGAGAACCACATTTGTCAATGCATCACTTTCAAGGATATCTAAAGCCTGTCAGACTCTGCCAGTAAACTGCAGAAGATAGTGCTTGCATGCAAAGTCACTTCAGTTATGTCTCATTCTTTGAGATCCTACAGATTTTGGCCCACCAGGCTCCTCTGTCCATAGGGATTCTCTAGGCAAGAATCCTGAGTGGACTGCAGTGCCCTCCGTCAGGGGAATCTTCCCAGTTCAGGGATCAGATGTCTCTTTTGTCTCCCGCATTGTCAGGTGGGTTCCACTAGTACCATGTGGGAAGATCTTCCTGACCCAGGGATCGAACCAGAGTGTCCCACATTGTGGGCAGATTTTTCACCATCTGAGCCATCAGGGAAGCCTCCTCAAAGTTTTTCACCAAGATTGGAGTAAAACTTCTTTTATATAGGCATTATGTGTGTGTGTTAGTTACTCAGTCGTGTCTGACTCTTTATGACCCCATAGACTGTAGTCCACTAGGCTCCTCTGTCCATGGAGTTCTCCAGGTAAGACTACTGGAGTGAGTAGCCAGGCCTTCTTCAGGGGATCTTCCTGACCCAGGGATTGAACCTGCATTGGAGGATGGATTCTTTACTCTCTGGGCTACCAGTGAAACCTATGGAAGATGGGATCTTTCGCAGTGTTTCTGAATCCCCCACAACGTTCAGCACTCTTCTAGCCAAAGGTTGCTCAAAAACATCTATCATATTGATTCATCTTGGAGAACAGCAGCTCAAATAAGATTTCTATGGAAAGTAAAAGACTCTTTTTTTTTTCTTCAAAAGTAATCCCTAGAAATGACCTTAAGCTACTCCAACTTTGGAAACAAATACCAGGTACTGAGTTTTCTAGGTGGTTTTAAAGATATACAAAAGGGGTAGAGCCTAATGGTGAAAGAGCCTGAGTCTAGAGTTTTGAATTAGTCCTAGTTTTTCTCCATTCCAGCTGAATAACATTGGATGTGTGACAAAGCTTTTATGGCCTAACTTTCCTCATCTATCAAATATCGATTTGAAAATTACATCTGATTTCCTCACAAAGGCTAGAAAGTTCAAAGAAGATAAACACAAAGAACTTTCAACACTAATGTCTGGAACAAATGAAGGAAATAAGAGTGGTAGAGACGGGTGGATGGGTCTATGGATGGATCGGTGGATAGGAATATGGATAGATGGGCAGACAAGATGTGGACGTGTCTATGGACAGATGGGTGGACCAATCTGTACCAGAGCCAGGGGTTTGTTTTGCTTTGCTTTATAAAGTGTCTCCAGCCATAAATCCACTGAGAATTTCACACCACCGTCTCTAAACCAAACTTCAAACCAAAAAGCAATTGTCTGTATTTCTAAATTATAGGATTTTCTGACAGAAATGATATGAACATTTTGGGATTATTTGCTCCATTCTTCTTATTTTGCAAGTAAAGGAACTGAGGTCGGAAGGGGAAAGAATTTATTCAAGTTGATAAATTCCTACAAGCAGAGCTGGTGAGATTCTACCAGTTTGTGACTCCAAACCTATCAATCACTTTCCAGTGTCCTACTGAGACTACCAAAAACACCCAGGCTCTCTGACCCTCAAGAGCATTTTCACTCCCTTCTGACCAAAAGCCCAGCACCTGGGCTTTTCCAAAAGTACACTACTGAATACCATTTACCAAAGGGTAGTTCTTTCTCAAAGACAGGAAAGTACAAAGATGTGTTTCCAATTAGTCAGGGAAAAAACTCAGCCACATATGCTTTGCCATTTAGTGTTGCTAAGTTGGTGATTTCTCCCCAAAGTGGGGAACGGGTATACCTGTCATCGTCTCTTCTGTTATTTGCATCCAAAGAAGTCACATGTGTCTTAGCAATGTGAAATATTCTCTTTCATCTGCTTGGGAACTATCATCCAGTATCCTCTCCTTCCTCCACATCCCACATCATTACACTCCCCTTCCACTAGCTAAACTCCTTGACATGAACTCTCATGCAAAATAATATGTTTTAGAAAGAGAAAAATCATTAAAGAAGGGATTTATTTTCCTTCATTCTGCACTCCTCTGTCTAAAGGAGTTCTGACTGCCAGATAGCTTTCTCTGGGTACAAAAGACTCCTCTTCATTTTGGTTAACACCTGATAAGGCTTCATTAAAATTCTTTCCCAAACAGAAAACTCCAGCATCCAGATTCAAAATAAACATATGCATTTCTAAAAGGAAAGCTGACAAGAAGTTACATGCACACCATTAAAAAGTCAGAAAAGCCCTGACTAAGAACAATCTTTCAGTTCGTTAATGCCAAGCCAGTCCATGAGAGGAAAGCAGGTCTGAGTCACTAAAAGAAGCCAGGGTTTTGTAAAGGGCTGGGTTTACTGAGTCGACAGAGTTTCAGGGGAGTAACAATAAGGAAAAACCTCAGTGAAGAGAAACTCCTGGTTTCTCAGGGCATTTTAACTCTACTCAAAAAGTTTGGAAGCAAAGAAAAGCTTAATAAGGCAGTATGAAGTAGAGTGTCACAGTAAAGGCCTGCTATCTGTTAAGTACCATGCTTAAGCTGTTAAGCTGCATCCATGTCACCGAGAAGTTCCTTCTACTGACTCTGGGCTTGGCCACCATGGGACTTGCTTTGACAAGTAAGATGGTAGCAAATAAGACAAAGCAAAGAGTTGAAATGTGCTCTGCTTCGGGGATTGTGCTCTTTTGGTGCTCACGGAACTCCGTAACCACCATGTGAACAAGACTGGGATTAGCCTCCTGAAAGATCACACACAAAGAGGCCCAATCATGAAAACCAACCTGTGGCCTCACCTGAGAACTAGGAAGGAGATCACTGAAGACAAGTTGAGACTATTCTGGATCCAGACGCCTATCCAAGTGAGTCCAGCCCTAACTGCCCATTTTCACAACTGGGAAATAACTACATATTTGTTGTTGCAACTTTTGTAGGGTGGGGCAGTTAGTTATTCAGCAAAAGCTAATTGATTCAGCAGTGCTGAATCAGCAGTGCTAATTGATTCAAAAGTGCTCAGTGAGAACAGTTTTATGTGGATCAGTGGCTGATTGCCAAGAGCTAAGAGGTTTCTGCCCGGAAAAGGTATTTGGTCCAAGCTCCACCAGCATCCTTGCACATCATGTGAATGCATCCAATAAGAAATAGGGATTAGATATGTAAACAAGGCAGCAGGTGCTGAGTCCCCTTCAAAGAACACATCTGACAATTACGGCAGGTGGCTGTCACATACTGAGACATACTCACGTTGGCCAGTGGATGGACAGGGAGAAGAATTTGGTTTGAGGCCTGGCCCTGGTACTTACCAGTCACAAGTCGCTTCCCCTTCCTGTCTCTGTTGTTTCATTAATTAAGAGGGGTCACTAAGAGTTACCTCACAAAAGTTTTATGAGGAATAAATGAAAAAACATACATATGAAAGTGATTATTTATATGTAGAATGCTAAACAATATCAAGTAAAACTTTTATGACAAAGTTGATCAGTAATAAGGCTGCTGCTACTGCCCAAATTTAGAAAATAAGGTTGAAAAGACTCTTCTGTGTCCATGTGTCTATATACCATCTGATTAGCCCAACCTACACTCTCTTGTACAAATAACAAAAACTCATCCATCTGAAATGAGGAGTGCCATCAGAATTTTAAGAAATGAAGATTTTGTGTTTATGATCATCTAACAAAGTGGCAAAAGAGTAGAAAAGGAAGGCATCTACTCTTGTAAGAAACTCTACTCTGAATTGTTTCCATAATTAGACTAATCACTCCCTAATGTATCTACCATTAGTTCTATTAAACATACCCACACATTTTGCATGCATGCACATTATGTTCTGAAAAGCGGGGTCTCGTTCCACATATCCTCATAAAGCATTTGTAATTGACCAGTGTACAGTACTGATCTGGCAAAATCAGAAAGAGGTTTCCATGTGAGTTATATTTTACAGACTTGGAGTATTTCAAAACAAACAAGAAAATAAGTAGGGGTAGGACTGAGGGACAAACTCTATCACGGCAGAACCCCAGGTTCTCTGTTTCCTGGGCTCATGGAACCAAACTCAGTAGGAGAGTTAGCTTTCCAATTTGTGGGAAGGAAACGGCCATGATAAAAAGATAGAATTTATTCCATTTTATGATCATCCTCTAATCATTTCATTATAGTCTTATTGCCCTTTACTGTTACCTTTGAGAGAATACAGCAAAATACAGCATTTCTGCTTTGGCAGACAATGACATGTTTAGCTGCCTTAAGTTTAGGGTGATGTTATTAATCGTCTCCAGAGTGAATATTTGCCTGGTGCCTGTCATGCACATCATTGCCTGTGGTTCTAATCCTCATATTTTTCCATGAGACAAATACTAATATTATTTCTATTTTAAAGTAAAGGAAGTACAGAGAAGGTAAGTAACATGCATGAAGTCACACTGCCAGATCAGGGAGGCACTGGGGTCTTCTCTGAGCAATCTGATTCCAGATCCTATCTTCTTAACTAGAACACATATGAAATCCAGGGCCTTCCTCAAAGGGCACCATGATCTCCAAACACTCTGCTCACTGTTTGAGAACCCCTGGGTTAATGACCTGGTAAAATACAACCATTATCACAGAACTTGACACAATGCTGGCTTCTTGAATGTGAAATTCCAGCACAAAACTTAATATTAGAACTATGCTGATGACTGCTGTGGTTTATCACACACATGTGCAAACACAAATACACACCACTCCCTATACTCGTCAGTTTACTAGATAACCTGCCTAGATTTATTTTATTTTGGCAGTGAATGAAGATATTCCTCTTCCAATTCAATAAAAAAGCACAACAGAGCCGTAAATATAGAGATGAATGTAAGAATTCAACCGTTTGATTGCATTAATTCAAAGAACTGATTAAAGAGTCTTGATACAATGGTGGAAATCGGTTTGATTTATTAAGCTACATCATCCATGAAATCTACACAGAGTGGGGAAAAAAATTAAACCTGTCACTTTAAAGAAATACACTCTACAATAAAGGGAATGAAGAAAAGGAACTTCTAGGATAATATATAAACATATGCATAATCTGGAGAAACCAAATCACAATGGGATATTACTTTCCTTCAGGTCTGTGAATGGGGGCAGCTCTCCCCGCTCACTCCTACCTCTAGCTCTCAATTAGGAAAGACTATTGCTTTCTTGTTGCTTCTCCTGAGCCTAGAACATGGCACAGCAAGGACTTCTAAGTGTTACTCCACAATTAGCAGGCCTTTAGTCTTTCTTTGCATTTTAGCATCGCGGTGCTTGGTAGGCTCTATTCTGCCATGCGGCCAGGGCTGAGTGTAACAGCCAAAGATTCCCAGCTACAAACACTTGTGTACTGCTCCCAGGGGCCAGAAGAAGGCACTGCCCAAATAAAGCCAATAGGACACGTGCTAAGTGCCTTGCTCCACTGGACTTCATCATCATCATCACCTGGGAGCTCGGAGGAATGGCAAGAGTCTCAGCCCACCCCAGACGTCATGAATCAGGGCCTGCATTTAACAGTGTTCCCAGATGATTTCCAGCCACAGTAAAGTTTGAGAAGCTCTGTCCTAGGTTTCAGATGCTAACCAAAGCAATGTTTGGCTCTGGAAGCAAGATGGTTAAGAAACTGGAAGTCTTAGAAATGGCTGACAGCAGGCCTGGGAAGCCTTCACCTGGAGAGAAGCGGTCTTACTGAGTCACATTCAAAGATCTGAGAGAGCTCAAAATCACGGTCAGTTCAACGAAACACCAAAGACAAGGACTAGGTAGGTTTTGTTGTTTTTTTTTGTTGTTGTTTTTTCTTTTTTTAAACTGAAGGATAATTGCTTTACAGAATTTTATTTTCTGTCAAACATCAACATGATTCAGCCATAGGTATAAATATGTCCCCTCCCTCATGAACCTCCTTCCCATTTCCTTTCCCATCCCAACCCTCTAGGTTGATATAGAGCCCCTGTTTGAGTTCCCTGAGTCATATAGCAAATTCCCATTGGCTATCTATTTTACATATGGTAATACAAGTTTCCATGTTACACTCTCCATACATCTCACCCTCACCTTAGTTTAGACTAGAGTTCTAGAGCATTACTGACATTTTAAACCAAATAATTATTTACTGTGGAATGCTGTCCTGTGCATTGTAGGATCTTAGCAGCATCCCTGGTATCTATCCACCAGATGTTTGTATCACTCCTAACCTAAGTAAAGAAAATCAATAAGGCCTCCAGTCATTGCCAGCTCTCTCCGGGGAGACAAAAATCACCCCTAGTTGGAAACTACTGGTTTAGATGTCCATTAGCTCATATGAATCAAATTAGCGGCATGACAGCTAAAAACAAAATGTAACAAAATAATAAATAATACAATCTTTAATTACAAAAATGATCTAGGCAGAAGTCCAGATGAAGGAAGGCAATCTTCTGGCCCTCCTGAGCTCTGGTCATTCCTTCCTGTTATACTATGTTCCATTCTGGTCCCAAAATTACAAATAATAAGCAAACAAAACAAACAAGAAAACACTGGCTACATTAACCATATTGCTATGAAAGCATTCAAGGTGGAGATACATCAGGGAATTATGTCATATGAGGAATAACTCAGCAATTGTTATGTTAAATTCAGAGATGAGAATCATGTGCCAGGTGTCTTGCAACATCTGAAGAACCAGGTGAAAGAAGAATAAAGGTATATTCTATGTGGCTTCTACGGACAGAGGCAGAGATATTAAGAGTGGACTGAGGATTAAGAAGGGGAAGAACCAGTCATGGGCAGAACTGCCCACAGAGAAACGGGCTGTACTGAAACCCATTCCAGATATACTTCCAGATGTATAAGGTGGATTTAGAAAAGGCAGAGAAACCAGAGAGCAAATTGCCAACATCCTTTGGCTCATAGAAAAAGCAAGGGAATTCCAGAAAAAACATCTACTTCTGCTTCATTGACCACGCTAAAGCCTTTGTCTGTATGGATCACAACAAACTATGGAAAATTCTTAAAGAGATGGGAGAACCAGACCATCTTAGCTGCCTTCTGAGAAATGTGTGTGCAGGTCAAGAGCAACAGTTAGAACCAGACATGGAACAACAAACTGGTTCAAAATTGGAAAAGGAGTACATCAAAGCTGTATATTGTCACTCTGCTTATTTAACTTATATGCAGAGTATATTGTGTGAAATGTTGGGCTGGATGAGCTGGAATCAAGATTGCCAGGAGAAATATCAATAACCTTAGATATGAAGATGACACTACCCTTATGGAGAAAGCAAAGAGGAACTAAAGAGTCTCTTATTGAAGGTGAAAGAGGAGAGTGAAAAAGCTGGCTTAAAACTCAACATTCAAAAAATGAAGATTATGGCATCCAATCCCATCACTTCACGGAAAAAAGAAGAGGAAAAAGTGGAAGCAGTGACAGATGTTATTTTCTTGGGCTCCAAGATCACTGTGGATAGTGACTGCAGCCACAAAATTAAAAGACACTTGCTCCTTGGAAGAAAAGCTATGACAAGCCTAGACAACATCACTTTGTGGACTCCATCTAGTCAAAGCTATGGTTTTTCTAGTAGTCACTATGGATGTGACAGTTGGACCATAAAGATGGCTGAGTGTTGAAGGGTTGATGTTTTTGAACTGTGGTGTTGGAGAAGACTCTTCAGAGTCCCTTGGACTGCAAGGAGATCAAACCAGTCCATCCTTAAGGAAATCAACCCTGAATATTCACTGGAAGGACTGATGTTGAAGCTGAAGCTCCAATACTTTGACCACCTGATGTAAAGAACCAGCTCACTGGAAAAGACCTTAATGCTGGGAAAGACTGAGGGCAATAGAAGGAGGCAACAGAGGATGAGACAGTTGGATGGCATCACTGACTCAATGGACATGAGTTTGAGCAAGCTCCAGGAGATAGTGAAGGACAGGGAAGCCTGGTGTGCTGCAGTTTATGGGGCTGCAAAGAGTCAGACATGACTGAGTGACTAAACAAGAACAATATAGTAGCTAGGGCTCTATCACCAGGAATGATGTAAGATGTAGCTGGATAACCACATGCTACAGAGGAGGCATAATGCACCCTGCCCTGAGTTGGAATAAGACAAGATCATTTATTCATTGTATCATTCATGCCTTCACAGATATTTATTACATGTCTAATATAAAATAAACACATGCAAGTAATTCAAAGCAGAATCACATGTCTAAGACAAACTAAAATTGGCCTTCCCTGGTGGGCAAATAATTAAGAATCTGCTGTGCAACTCAGGGGACATGGGTTCAAACTCTGGTCTGGGAAAATTCCACATGCTGCCAGAGAACCAAGCCCCTGTGTCACAACTACTGAAGCCCCCGCACTCTAGACTCTGCACTCCCCAAGAAAAGCCAATGCAGGGAGAAGCTCACGCACGGCAACGAGAGAGTAGTCCCTGCTCAGCACAACTAGAGAAAAGCCCTTGCACAGCAATGAAGACCCAGTACAGCCAAAGATAATTAAACAAATAAATTTTTAAAAATTGAACTGGTCTTTAAAGAGAGGATGACTGACTGGAGAATCCTCAATGACTAGGACACAGCCAGTGGGATAGGAGGGGCATCTGGACCAGCATCCTCCTTTGCTCTAACTTTTCTCTAGAGAAAATGTACTCACGATGGGTATGAGGCAAAGCAAAGTAAGGGAGTAGCTGTGGAGAAGGTTAGAGAGGGAGTACCAGATTTGGACTCTTACTGCCACTTAGCAGCTTTGGGACAAGCCTCAGGTGGGGTAGGAAACTTGTGGTTCAGAATTTAAAGTTTATTTTCATAGAGATGTCGGTTACACTATAGTGGGTCTCTGTCCTCTTAGCACTTCTGATTATATAACGAACAGTCCAGACCCTAACATAGAGAGCAGGCATTCAATGTTTGATGAATAAATGAGATGATGTTCATCTAACATGCAAAGAGAGCCCAAATGTGGAGGTTTATCCAGTAATGGAGGATAACAATATCCTACCTCTTAGAGACACTTCCTTATAATTCATTTTCTAAGTTGGCAAAATAGACCTATACAGTTACTTAAAAGAAAACAGCTACCACCAGTCCACCAGTACAATTTTTGTAACTTATAGCCCATCTTGGTCTAACAATGACAAGGCCCTCTAAGCACAACACTAATTTCACAGTCACAATTAACTATAATTTTCATGCAAATAATGGATCTAAACCAAATTGCAAACTTTTTTTTTAATGTGGCATGATGCTGACAAGAAGACCAAAGTAAATGTCTCCATGTATCTTTAATAATAACCTTAAAGGAAGACATATTTTATTTTAAAAGAAGTGGGTCAGTCATATGACCTCACTGAGCAAGTATTAAAACAGCTGTTCTATGCATAGAATAACATTTTTTTTTTTAGTTTACTGTGTTTGCTTCTTAGACTCTATTTTGTGTTTCCATTTTGAAGAACTAAATGCCCCAGATGAATCAGTCAACAATATGTTAGCTGCTCTCACATTCAGCCTTCTGCTGTTTTATAATAGTGCCCTGATCTTATTTCAAGAAAAGAATGACAAACTTATAGCTGCAAATGCTAAATTTATGGGCTTCTTTGTGGCAGGCATTACTGAGAACAGGGCTGAGGAAATAGGTAAGATGCAGTGGAAAGAAGAAACCTCCATAAATACAAGGGCAGGCCTTGATTTTCATCTGAGCCCTGCCATCCAAGCACCGAAGGCCCACATGCTTGAGATTTTTTAAAAGATGTGTAGGGCAGCCAAAGGTGTTGAGTGCTAATTAGATGGACAAATGAATGGTCACCCTCAAAAGGCACATTATGCCTAGTCACAGCTCTTCTAAATGCCGTGGTAGCTGCTTTAATAGCTCTGTGACTTTAAAAGCTACAAGGTCAAGAAGAGTTGCATTTTGCTGGAAACTTCCCAGCAGACCCCACAGTGCCCACCAGAGCTGAGTCTCTGCAAAGTGACCTGTTAGAAGGGGAGGAATGCAACCCTTACTTTCACCAGCATGATGCCAAGTAATTAGCAGAGGGTACATTTTGTGTGTTTGCTGAATGGACTGGTTTTCACCCCCTCTTTTAGGGAGTGAAAAAGCACAACATTTGTGAAGGAAATTACACTCAATGTACAATTAGGAGGTCTATTTGAACGAATCTGAAGAGTGACTTGGCCCAAAGAGCATTCCAGGGAACACGAGCTTCACAAAGGCCTTTTTCACAAACAATTTTAGGAAATGAAATCCTATCCCATCATCCTCTTGGAAACTCATATTGGACTGAAGCACTCTTAGGGCTTAGGAAACCCAATATAAAGGAATGTTGCTTCAGTTTATGTAACCACACATTTTATAAAACCTTCTGCTCAGGATCTCGTTTTTCACAGAACACTGATCAGGGGGCTAGCATGAATGAAGCTGGGATGATGGAGCATCATGGATGAGGAAGCACATATTAGGCTTTTCATCCAGGTGTTTGACCCACTGTTGACCTATGGGCAGACTGACCTGGAAGCTAGATGGCCTCCAATGAGAGCATTTGAGAGAATAAGCTTCATATTTTCCAACTGCCTCAGAAGAAACTAAGTCTCCTAGACTTACCATGAGATCTTATACTTTTCAGAGTCTCTACCTCTCCCTTAAATATTTCTGAAACTCTTGAAGATGCATAACACTGCCAGGACATATGACCTTATGTCAAAGACAAGTTCATAATCCTATTTAGCAGTAACCCCACCCTCCTTATAAATGATGCTTTAGTTATACTGCATACCTACAGTTCCCGACATGCCAAGTCCTCTCAAATCTCCATACCTTTGAAGAGGTTCCCTTATCTGCCTGAAAGACCATCCTCACTTGTTTACCACCAAAATATCATGTATGGGCTGATGCAAGCTAGAGTGCTTAAGCTAAACACTGAGTTCATAGGTTCTTCTTCCTCATTGTTTCTTTCCAGCTTTCCCAGTGAGCATTTAGCTTGTCCTTTGGGACTCCTTTTATAAATGTACTGTATTGCATTTCATTGTAATTGTCCATGTAGACGTGTCATTCCTTAGAGCCACATTTTATTCAATTTTGAAGTCCAGTGCTTACTTCCATGCCTAGCACACTGTAGATCTTTTTTTTTTTTTTTCCGAAGATTACAAATGCTCCCCTTTCTCTGGGTAAGTTTCACGGTCATATATTTTATTCATATGACCACTGAGGGTTGCACAACTACTAACAGTACATAAAAATATGCTACATTAATCTCACCCCTCCTGCCTCAGAAAAGATATGCAATCAGTAATATGTAGGATTAAAAAAAAATCCATACTCAATATATCTAAAGGATCCCCAGTTAAATTTCTGGGAAAATGCTTGGCCACATGAAACCAACCAAATCTTGGCCTACTAAGTGCCTCTCCTCTAAATACAGTATCTTCCCAGTCATGAACTATTTAAAACCACCTTAAAAGAGACTGATTGGAAGGGGGGGTCTAATTATTATTTAAAATGACAACTGAAAACAGGCTCCAATCAAAGACTTGTTTAGCTTTGTTAAGAACAGAATCAAAACAGCGATGATTTACCGCATCATTATCCCTGGCAATGGCAAGCCTGCATGCCTCTCTTGGCTCCCTCTTTATCTTCCACTGCGCTGCTAAGAGGCCTGGCTTTGTAGTAACAGCTACAGAAATGCTGACACATGTGCAACTTCAAGAAACACGCTCCTATCTCTAACTAAATATTTATGCAACCTAGCCCTGATTTGGTGATGACCACTTTCCAAAGCATTTTATAGGGCACAAAGAGAAGCCACACATATTTAAAAAGAGGAGAAGGGTACATTAAAAAAAAAAAAAAGATTTTTATAAAGTCAGTTTGCTTTCAGATAGACTGTCAAGCACTAAGTATCATAACATTCATGAAGTGAAAGGACACACACATACATTTTTCAGGCCTTAAATTTAACCCCATAAAACACACTGCAGCAGAATAAGCTTGAGCTCTATCTAATTAAACCACAGGTTCATAAATTAGAGAGCAGACACCATTTTTCATCTCCTAGTAGGAATGAGTATAAAGTATTTTGAGTTAATCCTCCTCTTAGAGACTGCTAGGGGAAAAAAATACTGAAAATTTCCCTCCATAAGGTAACTCTTAACTCAGTTTATGACCATTTACATGGTTATTGCTTTGTTGCTTCAATTACGTCCAGTCAACATAATTTTAATCATCATCAAGAAATAGCAATTTTCCAGGCCCCACCTATTTTTACTATTTCATTTTCTAAGATATGCAGGAGGCCATGCTTTCAATAGCTGGGATACCTTAAGATGATTAGGATTGAAATAGCCATGGCTTTTTTTTTTTGCCTTTTCATACTGTTCATGGGGTTCTTAGGGAAAGAATATTGAAGCCATTTGCCATTCATTTCTGCTGACAAAGGTCTGTCTAGTGAAAGCTATGGCTTTCCAGTAGTCATGTATGGATGTGAGAGTTGGGCCATAAAGAAAGCCGAGTGTCAAAGAATTGATGCTTTTTGAACTGTAGTATTGCAGAAGACTCTTGCAAGTCCCTTGGAATACAAGGAGATCAAACCAGTCAATCCTAAAGGAAATCAATCCTGCATATTCCTTGAAGGACAGATGCTGAAGCTGAAGCTCCAATTCTCTGGCCACCTGATGTGAAGAACTGACTCATTGAAAAGACCCTGATGCTGGAAAAGACTGAAGGCAGGAGTAGAAGGGGATGCAGAGGGTGAAATAGTTGCATGGCATCACTGATTCGACGGACATGAGTTTGAGCAAGCTCTGGGTGCTGGTGATGGACAGGGAGGGCTGATGTGCTGCAGTCCGTGGGGTCACAGAGTCAGACACAACTGAGTGACTGAACTGAACTGAAGGTTGATTTTAAGACAAGCAAAACTACTCAAACTCTACTGTAGTTTTGATTTACATTTCTCTAAGAATTAGTGGGCTTCCTTTATAGCTCAGTTGGGAAAGGATCGGCCTGTAATGAGAAGACCCGGATTCAATTCCTGGGTTGGAAAATCCCCTGGAGAAGGAAATGGCAACTCATTCCAGTATTCTTGCCTGGAGAAACTCATGGACAGAGGAACCTGGTGGGCTATAGTCCATGGGATCGCAAGAGTCAGACACAACTTAGCAACAAAACCACTAAGAATTAGTATCAACTCACACCAGCCAGAATGGCTGTCATTGAAAAGTTTAGAAATAATAAATGCTGGAGAAGGCATGAAGAAAACAGAATTCTTCTTATACTATTGGTGGGAATGTAAATTGGTGCAGTTACCATGTAAAATAAAAAGACAGTTACGATATGACCTAGCAAGCCCACTCTTAGGGACATAATCAGAAAAAATTAGAATTCAAAAAGATGCATGAACCCCAGTGTTACTATAGCAGCACTAATTACAACATCCAAGACATGGAAGCAATCTAAGTGTCCATTGACAGATGAAGGGATAAAGAAGATGTGATATACACACACACTAGACTACTACTCAGCTCTAAAAAGAATGAAATAATGCCATTTGCAACAGTATGGATGGGCTTAGAGATTATCATACTAAGCAAAGTCAGTCAGAGAGAAAAAGACAAAAATCATATAATATCACTTATACATGGAATCTATAAATAGGAAACAAGTGAATTTATTTACAAAAGAGAAACAGACTTACAGATAAAAACAAATTTAGGGTTACCAAATGGGAAAGAGTGGGAGGGATAAATTAGGTATTTGAGATGAACAGATGCACACTGCTGCTGCTGCTAAGCTGCCTCAGTCATGTCTGACTCTGTGCGACCTCAATACTATATAAAAAAATAGATAACCAACAAGGACATACTGCATAGCACAGAGAACTATATTCACTCTCTTGTAACAACTGTAAGGAAAAATAATTTGGAAAAGTACATGGATTGAAGTCTGCCAGGCTCCTCCATCCATGGCACTTTCCGGGCAAGAATACTGGAGCGGGTTGCCATTTCCTTCTCCAGAGGATCTTCCCAACCCAGGGATCGAACCTGGGTTTCCCATGTTGCAGGCAGACTCTACACTCTGAGCCACCAGGGAAGTTGAAAAAGTACATATGTATGTTAGATACAAAGTTATATATATACATACCAGTTCAGTTCAGTTGCTCAGTCGTGTCCAACTCTTTGCGACCCCATGAATCGCAGCACACCAGGCCTCACTGTCCATCACCAACTCCCGGAGTTCATTCAGACTCACGTCCATCGAGTCCATGATGCCATCCAGCCATTTCAGCCTCGGTCATCCCCTTCTCCTCCTGCCCCCAATCCCTCCCAGCATCAGAGTCTTTTCCAATGAGTCAACTCTTCTCAGGAGGTGGCCAAAGTACTGGAGTTTCAGCTTAGCATCATTTCTTCCAAAGAAATCCCAGGACTGATCTCCTTCAGAATGGACTGGTTGGATCTCCTTGCAGTCCAAGGGACTCTCAAGTCTTCTCCAACACCACAGTTCAAAAGCATCAATTCTTTGGCACTCAGCTTTCTTCACAGTCCAACTCTCACATCCATACATGACCATAGGAAAAACCATAGCCTTGGCTAGACGGACCTTAGTCAGCAAAGTAATGTCTCTGCTTTTGAATATGCTATCTAGGTTGGTCATAACTTTTCTTCCAAAGAGTAAGCATCTTTTAATTTCATGGCTGCAGTCACCATCTGTAGAATGGACTGGTTGGATCTCTCTGCAGTCCAAGGGACTCTCAAGAGTCTTCTCCAACACCACAGTTCAAAAGCATCAATTCTTCAGTGCTCAGCTTTCTTCACAGTCCAACTCTTACATCCACGCATGACCATTGGAAAAACCATAGTCTTGACTAGACAAACTTTTGTTGACAAAGTAATATCTCTGCTTTTTAAAATGCTATCTATGTTGGTCATAACTTTCCTTCCAAGGAAAAGCATCTTTTAATTTCATGGCTGCAATCACTATCTACAGTGATTTTGGAGACCCTCAAAATAAAGTCTGACACTGTTTCCACTGTTTCCCCATCTATTTCCCATGAAGTGATGGGACCAGATGCCATGATCTTACTTTTCTGAATGTTGAGCTTTAAGCCAACTTTTTCACTCTCCACTTTCACTTTCATCAAGAGGCTTTTTAGTTCCTCTTCACTTTCTGCCATAAGGGTGGTGTCATCTGCATATCTGAGGTTATTGATATTTCTCCCAGCAATCTTGATTTCAGCTTGTGCTGCCTCCAGCCCAGTGTTTCTCATGATGTACTCTGCATATAAGTTAAATAAGCAGGGTGACAATATACAGCCTTGACGTACTCCTTTTCCTATTTGGAAGCTGTCTGTTGTTCCATGTCCAGTTCAAACTGTTCCTTCCTGACCTGCATTCAAGTTTCTCAAGAGGAAGGTTAAGTGGCCTGGTATTCCCATCTCTTTCAGAATTATCCACAATTTGTTGTGATCCACACAATCAAAGGCTTTGGTGTAGTCAATAAAGCAGAACTAGATGTTTTTGTGGAACTCTGTTGCTTTTTCCATGATCCAGCAGATGTTGGCAATTTGTTATCTGGTTCTTCTACTTTTTCTAAAACCAGCTTGAACATCTAGAAGTTCACGGTTCACATATTGCTGAAGCCTGGCTCAGAGAATTTTGAGCATTACTTTACTAGCGTGTGAGATGAGTGCAATTGTGAGGTAGCTTGAGCATTGTTTGGCATTGCCTTCTTTGGGACTGGAATAAAAACTGACCTTTTCCACTCCTGTGGCCACTGCTGAGTTTTCCAAAAATGCTGGCATATTGAGTGCAGCACTTTCACAGCATCATCTTTCAGGATTTGAAATAGCTCAACTGGAATACCATCACCTCCTCTAGCTTTGTTCGTAGTGATGCTGCCTAAGGCCCACTATGACAAGTCCACAGCTAATATTATACTCAATGATCAAAAGTAAAAATCATTTCCTCCAAGATGATGGAAAAGTCAAAGATACTTACTCTTGTTGTAATAGAGCAGGATGAGCATAGCCCTTAGCAGGCAGCCATTGCTGTGCCTCATTATTTCATATGCTGTTAGTAGGCAATGGATCTTGCTCAGCCATTGGTCAGTGCCTTAGTGGGTCCTACCCACAAGCAACCAACAGTCAATGAGTGACCATTAGTTGTCCTGCTCAGCTATGGGTCAGTGCTGCAGTGGACAGATGGGTATGGACCTAATAGAAGAAGATATTAAGAGCAGGTGGCAAGAATACACAGAACAGTACAAAAAAGATCTTCATGACCCAGATAATCATGATGGTGTGATCACTCACCTAGAGCCAGACATCCTGGAATGTGAAGTCAAGTAAGCCTTAGAAAGCATCACTACGAACAAAGCTAGTGGAGGTGATGGAATTCCAGTTGAGCTATTTCAAATCCTGAAAGATGATGCTGTGAAAGTGTTGCACTCAATATGCCAGCAGATTTGGAAAACTCAGCAGTGGCCACAGGAGTGGAAAAGGTCAGTTTTCATTCCAATCCCAAGTAAAGGCAATACCAAAGAATATTCAAACTACCACACAATTGCACTCATCTCACACGCTAGTAAAATAATGCTCAAAATTCTCCAAGCCAGGCTTCAGCAATATGTGAACCGTGAACTTCTAGATGTTCAAGCTGGTTTTAGAAAAAGTAGAAGAACCAGATAACAAATTGCCAACATCCGCTGGATCATGGAAAAAGCAACAGAGTTCCACAAAAACATCTAGTTCTGCTTTATTGACTACACCAAAGCCTTTGATAGCCAGGCTTCAGCAATATGTGAACCGTGAACTTCTAGATGTTCAAGCTGGTTTTAGAAAAAGTAGAAGAACCAGATAACAAATTGCCAACATCCGCTGGATCATGGAAAAAGCAACAGAGTTCCACAAAAACATCTAGTTCTGCTTTATTGACTACACCAAAGCCTTTGACTGTGTGGATCACAACAAATTGTGGATAATTCTGAAAGAGATGGGAATACCAGGCCACTTAACCTTCCTCTTGAGAAACTTGTATGCAGGTCAGGAAGCAACAGTTTGAACTGGACATGGAACAACAGACAGCTTCCAAATAGGAAAAGGAGTACGCCAAGGCTGTATATTGTCACCCTGCTTATTTAACGTCTATGCAGAAGACATCAGGAGAAATGCTTGGCTGGAAGAAGCACTAGCTGGAATCAAGATTTCTGGGAGAAATATCAATAACCTCAGATATGCAGATGATATCAACCTTATGGCACAAAGTGAAGAACTAAAAAGCCTCTTGATGAAAGTGAAAGTGGAGAGTGAAAAAGTTGGCTTAAAGCTCAACATTCAGAAAAGTAAGATCATGGCATCTAGTCCCATCACTTCATGGGAAATAGATGGGGAAACAGTGGAAACGGTGTCAGACTTTATTTTTCTGGGTTCCAAAATCACTGCAGATGGTGATTGCAGCAATGATATTAAAAGACGCTTGCTCCTTGGAAGAAAAGTTATGACCAACCTAGACAGAATATTCAAAAGCAGAGACATTACTTTGCCAACAAAGGTCTGTCTAGTCAAGGCTATGATTTTCCCAGTGGTCATGTAAGGATGTGAGAGTTGGATTATAAAGAAAGCTGAGTGCCAAAGATTTGATCCTTTTGAACTGTGGTGTTGGAGAAGACTCTTGAGAGTCCCTTGGACTGCAAGGAGATCCAACCAGTCCATTCTGAAGGAGATCAACCCTGGGTGTTCATTGGAAGGACTGATGCTAAAGCTGAAACTCCAGTACTTTGGCCACCTCATGTGAAGAGTTTACTCATGAAAAGACTCTGATGCTGGGAGGGATTGGGGGCAGGAGGAGCAGGGGACAACAGAGGACGAGATGGCTGAATGGCATCACCAACTCGATGGACATGAGTTTGAGTAAAGTCCAGGAGTTGGTGATGGACAGGGAGGCCTGGTGTGCTGCAATTCATTGAGTTGCAAACAGTCGGACATGACTGAGTGACTGAATGAACTGAACTGAAGAGACATTCACAGGAGAAAATAAAATTTCATTTTGTAACTATATAATTTCTCAAGGGGAATCCAAACATGAGAAATATCAAAGACGGACAAGATGATACGTATACATACACATACCAATTCACAGAGAGATATTTGCTAGGTTCTGAGCTATCTAACACATCATGTTTATATTATATACTCTATGTATTTCTGGTGATACTTCCCTTCCTAGAACAGGTCCTTAATCCAGATTCTTTTAGGCAATTAGGGGGAAAGTCAGAGGTTCTTCCTGAGTCTTTTGTGTGTTAAAAACAATCAAGCTGAAATAATCCTTATGCCAAAGAGATCCCTTGAGAAATGGCAAATTCTGCTTCCCTACAAAAGCAAGTCTATTAGAAGCTCACTTAATGTTTTTCAGTAAATTTTCATTCTAATGAATACATACAATAAAGAACAGACAAGGAGATGTTAAGTAAAAAGTAATTATGCTATCACCCTTTCATTTGCAAAATTATTTATAAAGTCATTACCATGAACCTGATATTATTTTGATGGTATATTGTTTTCATATATTAATTCTACGGTTCATTAGAAAACTAAAATTTTAAATAAGCATGTGGCCTTATAGTTATGCATAACTCTTATCAGTCCAGAGGTGGATAAAAATGAATCACCCTCTGTCATCTATCCCAAATTGCAAGACTTTGGTTGTGTATGTCAGAGTCTCCTCCAGCCTAGATCTACCCATCAACTTTGGAACCATTACATGGAAAGAAAAAAAGTTTTGAGTGAGGATGCTATGCTCCTTTATGGCTGTTAAATTAGTTTAGCCTATATCCTAACAAATACAGTGAACTTCAACCAACCTTTTGTATGGAGCTGTGTATCTTTGTATATTAAGCATAATGTCAATCTCAATCTAACGATGCAGAGCCTATTGCTAGGAATGACTAGGAATGCCTGAGGCCCGAAGTACTGTGGCAGCCCCATTTTTCCCAGTGAGCCAACGCTGTATGGGTCAGGCCCTTGTGGTTATTATTATGATTGAAGGACACAATTTAGGAATGCAAAGTAGATAATATTGTCAGTTATGCTGCAGACATACATCGGCCATGTGCAATTTTATGTGGTCTCTAAATTAATCTGTATTTGGGGGTAGGAGAAAGATGGATGAGGAGATCTGACTTAAGTAGGTTTCACTTGCTAATAGGGATCAGGAAATCGTTTTATATTAGTGCCTTTTTTTCCGTCTGGCACAACTAAAACTATGCTAGTATATAAAGGACCACTTAGGTACTTGAGAACAAAGGAAAAGGAGCCCAAGAGAAGCGAAAGGCAATTAGAAGGGAAAGACCTCTGAATCTTTAATAGACAATACTCTTTTTAGTTGGAAGGTGCAGGCAGCTTTCTTTTTTTATGTGAATTTAATTTCTAAAGTGCCTCTAATGACACTGAAAAGGTGGACACTAGTGCTGAGCATATTTAAAGACTTTCCAATTTATCTACCTTTCTTTTTTTACTCTTTTTCTTGTGACCCATACCTGAATTCAGTCTCCATCTCCTGACCCAGAAGCCACAGGTCCAAACAGACTTTTTGTCTTATCAGGTAGGCTGGCTCATGGATATTCATGAACAAATTTATTTCAGTTACACAAAATAAAATCTTATACTTCTTCATATTCAAGTTTTACTATAAATAACCTCATAATACAAACAATGAAGAGTCAATGGATGACTTCAGTAAGGAAATAAGAATAGATTTGTACTTTAGAAATAGTATTCTTGAAATTCCCATATACTGAGAGAATAGATAAATTTCCCTGCAAGTAAAAAAGAAGGGATATAACATTCATTTATGAAAAGACTATATTAGAGAGAGTACATCGACACATCCAACCTGTGGCTGTTCTGGGATTTTTTGCTACTCAATGTACAAAGGTTCTGCTTGACCTTTCAATTGTTATTTTAAACTTGCCAGAACGTGTTATGGGAAATTCCTTCACTTAAGAAGAATAAATAGGAAGACTGGCTGCAACCCCATGAAATTACTGATAATGGAACTAATTAGGAGAAATTTTAAAATGTATACAAATATGAATTTATACAACTAAATGGAGAAACTGACATTAAAACTCAGCTCTACAGCCCTATCCATCAGCAGACAGGCTGCCTAAAGCCATACTGAGCTCACAGCCACCCCTAAACATATGCGTTGACATGGTCCTGCTCATCAGTGGGACAAGACCCAGCACTACCCACCACTGGGCAGGCATCACTTCCTCCTACTGGAAAAACTGCAAAAGGCTTTAGGACCGAACTTACCCACCAGATGACAGAAACCAGAAGCAACAAGAGCTATGATCCTCCAGCCAACAGAAAAGCGACCACAAACACAGAAAGGCAGACAAAATCAAAGTGCAGAGGAAAATGTTCTGGATGAAGGAAAAAGTAGAAACCCACAAAAACAACTAAGTCAAGTGAAGATAGGGAACCTATCTGAAAATGACTTTACAGTAATGATAGTAAAGATGATCCAAGATCTCATAAAAAGAATGGAGGCACAGACTAAGAAGTTACAAGAAATGTTTAACAAAGGGTGAGAAGATTTAAAGAACAAAGGAGCAGAGATAAACAACACAACAGATGGAATGAAAAATACAGTAGAAGGAACTGATAGCAGAATAACTGAGGTAGAAGAACAAATAAGTGAACTGGGAGACAGAATCATGGAAGTCACCAATGTGGAACAGAATAAAGAAAAAGAATGAAAAGAAATGAGGACAGTCTCAGGGACCTCTGTTGCTGTTGTTCAGTTGCTAAGTCATGTCCAGTTCCTTGGGGTATAATTCAATGCATGAACATTCACACGATAGAGGTCTCAAAAGGATAAGAAACAGAGGAAGAGCCTGAAAAATATCTGAACAGATTATAGCTAAAAATTCCCTAATATGAGAAAGGAAACACTCACTTAAGTAGAGGAAGCAAAAAAGTCCTACACAAGATAAACCTAAGGAGGAACACACCGAGACACATATAAATCAAAGTGACAAAAATCAAAGACAAATAAAAATATTAAAAGCAACAAAAGAAAGCAACAAACAACATGCAAAAGAATCCCCATAATGTTATCAGCTGATTTTTCAGCAGAATTCTGTAGGCCAAAAGAGAGTGGCACAATATATTTAGAGTGATGAAAGGGGAAACCCTGCAACAAGAATACCCTGCTCAGGAAGGTTCTCATTCAGATTCAAAGGTGACATCAAAAGTTTTGCAGACAAGCAAAAACTAAGAAAATTCAGCACCATCAAACCAGCCTTATAACAAATCCTAAAGGGTCTTCTCTATGCAGAAAAGAAAAGGCCACACCTAGAATCAAGAAAATTATGAACAGGAAAGCTCACTGGTAAAGGCAAACATAAAGTAAATGTAGGAAATCATCTAAACCCAAATACGATATAAAAACCAGCAATCATGGGAAGACGGAAGTACTAGTGCATGATAATTGAAAATGCACTGGAAATTAAGAGACTAGCAACTGAAAACAATCTTGTACATATATACACTGTTATATCAAAACCACATGAGAAACCACAAGCCAAAAATCTACAGCAGATACACACACACACAAAAAAGTAATCCACACACAACACTAACAATAGAATCTGATCACAAGAGAACAAAAAAGTAAAGAAAAATAAAAGACCTTCCAAAAAGTCCAAAACAATTAGAAAAATGGCCATAAAACGTGCATATTGATAATACACATATAAGAAAAATTGCTTTAAAATAACGAATGTTATAGGAGTGAAAGAAGGGCACTACATAATGATCAAGGAATCAATTCAAGAAGAAGATATAAGAATTATAAATACACACACCTTAATATATAAGGCAAATGCTAATACCCATAAAAGGAGAGGTCTACACTAGCACAGTAATACTAGGGCACTTAAATCAGTCAATAGATCATCCAGACAGACGATCAATAATTAAAACAGGCCTTAAATGACACATTAGACCAAATGAACTTGGTATTTCCATCTGAAAGCAGCAGAAATAATTTTTTCTCAAGTGCACATGTAACATTCTCCAGAATGGACCACATCTTGGGCCACAGATCAAGCCTTGGTAAATTTAACAGAATGTAAAACACATCAAACGTCTTTTCCAACCATGATGTTATGAAATTATAAATCAATTACAGGAAAAAAAATGTAAAAAATGCAAACACACACAGGCTAAACTATGCTGCTAAACAATGAATCATTGAAGAAATCAAAGCAGAAATAAATGGATATCTAGGCCAAATGACAACAAAAAAACATTGGTCCAAAACCTATAGGATGTAGCAAAAGCAATTCTAAGAGAGAATATTGCACCAATACAAACTTACCTCAGGATACAAACAAAACTCAATAAACAGTCTAACCTTATATCTAAAGCAACTAGAGAAAGAAGAATAAACAAAACCTGAAGTTAGTAGAAGGAATAAAATCATAAAAACCAGAGAAGAAATGAATGAGAGATGAGGAAAACAATAGGAAAAAAAATCTATGAAAGTAAAAGCTGGTTCTTTGAAAAGATAAACAAAATTAATAAACTCTTAGCCAGATTCAACAAGAAGAAAAGGAGAGAAGACTCAAATAAAAAAAAATTAGAAATAGAAAAGGAAATATTTAAACTGACACCACAGAAATATAAAGAATCATAAGACTACTACAAATAATTATATGCCAATGAAATGGACAACCTAGGAAAAAATGGACAAATTCTTAGAAATATACAGCCTTCCCAGACTTAACATGAAGAAATAGAAAATATGAACAGACAAATCACAAGTACTGGAATTTAAAGAGCGTTTAAAAACTTCCAAAAAATTAAAGTCCAGGACCAGATGGCTTCTTAGGCAAATTCTATCAAACACTTAGGGAAGAGTTAATAATATCCTTCTGAAACTCCTTCAAAAAATTACAGAGTAATGAACACTCCCAAGCTCATTCTATGATGCCATCATACCCTGATAAGAAAATCATAAAAAGCTACCACAAAAAAATGAAAATTATAGGCCAATATCACTAATGATATGGGCTTCCCTGGTGGCTCAGATGGCAAAGAATCCATCTGCAATGTAGGAGATCTGGGTTCAATCCCTGGGTTGGGAAAATGCCCCTGGAGGAGGGCATGGTAACCTACTCCAGTATTCTTGCCTGGAGAATTCCATAGACAGAGGAGCCTGGCGGGCTACAGTCCACGGGGTCACAAAGAGTTGGACACAACAGAGCAACTAAGCACAGCACATCACTGATGAACATAGGCAAAATAATCCTCAACAAAAAGATTAACAAACTGAATCCATGATGCATTAAAAGGATCAAGTAGAATTTATCCCAGGGGTGAAAGAATTTTTTAATACTTGCAGATCAATCAGTGTGATATACGACATTAACAAATTGAAGAATAAAAACCATATGACCACCTCAATATATACAGAAAAAGCTTTTGATAAAATTCAACATTCACATATGATAAAAACCCTCCAGAAAGTGGAATCAAGGAATTTACCTCAACACAATAAAGGCCATATATGACAAACTCACAGCTATTATCATTCTCAAAGGTGAAAAGAAAGCTGAAAGCATTCTAAGACCAGGAAAAGGCGAGGATGTTCACTGTCATCAATTTTACTCAACATAGTTTTGGAAGTCCCAGCCATGGCAATCAGAAAAGAAAAGAAATAAAAAGAATCCAAATTGGAAAAGAAGTAAAACTGTCCCTGTTTGTAGATGACTTGATAGTACACATAGGAAACCCTAAAGATGCTACAGAAAACTACTAGAGCTCATCAATGAGTTCAGTCAAGTTGCACGATGCAAAATTAACGTACAAGAATCTTTTATAGTCCAATACACTAACAACAAAATATTGGAAAGAAAAATTAATGAAATAATCCCATCAAAATACTAGAGAGAGAAATTAAGGAAATAAGTCCATTTACTGTTGTAGTAAAAAGAATAAAATACCTAGGAATAGACCTGCTTAAGGAGACAAAAGACTGGTACTCTGAAAATGATACAATGCTTATGAAGGAAATCTAAGATGACTCAACAGATGGAATAATATACCATGTTCATGGATTAAAAGAATCTATATTGTCAAAATGATTATACTACCTAAGTCAATCTATAGATTTAGTGCAATCTCTATCAAATGACCAAACATTTTTCAGTAACTAGGACAAAAAAACTAAAATTTGTATGGAGACATAAGACTCTGACTTCCTGACTTCAGAATATACTACAAAGCTACAGTAATAAAAGAGCATGATACTGGCACACAAACAGAAATATAGATCAGTGGGACAGAATAGGAAGCCCAGAAACAAATCCATGCACTTATGGTCAATTAATCTATGACAAAGGAGGAAAGAATATACAACATATTAAAAACTGTTGTTTCAATAAGAGGTCCTAGGAAAACTGGACAGCTACACGTAAAAGAATGAAACTAGAAAATTTTCTGACACCATTCACAAAATAAACTCAAAAATAATGAAAGAATAAAATGTAAGATCAGACATTATAAAACTATTACAGAAAAACATAGACGGAACACTCTTTTTTTAATTTTATTTATTTTTTATTGAAGGATAATTGCTTTACAGAATTTTGTTTTTTTCTGACAAACCTCAACATGAATCAGCCATAGGTATACATATCAGTTCAGTTCAGTTCAGTTCAGTTGCTCAGTCATGTCTGACTCTTTGTGACCCCATGAATCTCAGCACGCCAGGCCCTCCTGTCCATCACCAAATCCCAGAGTTCACTGAGACTCACATCCATCGAGTCAGTGATGCCATCCAGCCATCTCATCCTCTGTTGTCCCCTTCTCCTCCTGCCCACAATCCCTCCCAGCATCAGAGTCCTTTTCAATGAGTCAACTCTTCTCATGAGGTGGCCGAAGTACTGGAGTTTCAGCTTTTGCATCATTCCTTCCAAAGAAATCCCAGGGTTGATCTCCTTCAGAAAAGACTAGTTGGAGCTCCTTATAGTCCAAGGGACTCTCAACAGTCTTCTCCAACACCACGGTTCAAAGGTATCAATTCAGTGCCCAGCTTTCTTCACAGTTCAACTCTCACATCCATACATGACCACAGTAAAAACCATAGCCTTGACTAGATGGACATTTGTTGGCAAAGTAATATTTCTGCTTTTCAATATGCTATCTAGGTTGGTCATAACTTTTCTTCCAAGGAGTAAGTGTCTTTTAATTTCATGGCTGCAGTCACCATCTGCAGTGATTTTGGAGCCCCGAAAAATAAAGTCTGACACTGTTTCCACTGTTTCCTCATCTATTTCCCATGAAGTGATGGGACTGTATGCCATGATATTTGTTTTCTGAATGTTGAGCTTTAAGCCAACTTTTTCACTCTCCTCTTTCACTTTCATCAAGAGGCTTTTGAGTTCCTCTCCACTTTCTGCCAGAAGGGTGGTGTCATCCGCATATCTGAGGTTATTGATATTTCTCCCAGCAATCTTGATTCCAGCTTGTGTTTCTTCCAGTCCAGTGTTTCCCATGATGTACTCTGCATATAAGTTAAACAAGCAGAATGACATTATACAGTTTAATGTACTCTTTTTCCTGTTTGGAACCATTATTTTGTTCCATGTCCAGTTCTAACTGTTGCTTCCTGACCTGCATATAGGTTTCTCAAGAGGCAGATCAGGTGGTCTGGTATTCCCATCTCTTTCAGAATTTTCCACAGTTTATTGTGATCCACACAGTCAAAGGCTTTGGCATAGTCAATAAAGCAGAAATAGATGGTTTTCTGGAACTCTCTTGCTCTCTCCATGATCCAGTGGATTTTGACAATTTGATCTCTGGTTCCTCTGCCTTTTCTAGAACCAGCTTGAGCATCTGGAAGTTCACGGTTCACATATTGCTGAAGCCTGGCTCAGAGAATTTTGAGCATTACTTTACCAGCATGTGAGATGAGTGCAATTGTGTGGTAGTTTGCGCATTCTTTGGTGTTGTCTTTCTTTGGAATTGGAATGAAAACTGACCTTTTCCAGTCCTGTGGCCACTGCCAAATTTTCCAAATTTGCTAGCATATTGAGTGCAGCACTTTCACAGCATCATCTTTCAGGATTTGAAATAGCTCAACTGGAATTCCATCACCTCCACTAGCTTTGTTTGTAGTGATGCTTTCTAAACCCCACTTAAGTTCACATTCCAGGATGTTTGTCTCTAGGTGAGTGATCACACCATCGTGATTATCTTGTTCTTGAAGATCTTTTTCATAGCATGGGTGGCTGCGACTGGCACACATAGCACAGCCGAGAGGAGTTACCCCACATCCGAGGTCAGGGGCAGAAGCCGGGAGGACCCCATGCCCGAGGGGCAGATACCAAGAGGAGTTACCCCAAGTCCGAGGTCAGGGGCAGCGGCCGGGAAGAGATACCCCATATCCGAGGACAGGGGCGGCAGCCGAGAGTACCAGGCTGTGACAGCGCAGGAGCAGCTGAGAGAAGCTACACCATGTCCAAGGCCAGAGGCAGCCGCTGGGAGGAGCTACCCCATGTCCAAGGAGCGATGGCTGTGCAGGCGCAGGAGGGCCTAGAGAAGCTAATTCACGTTCAAGATCAGGAGGGGTGGTGGTGAAGAGATACCCCTGGTCCAAGGTAAGGAGCAGAGGCTGTGCTTTGCTGGAGCCGCCATGAAGAGATACCCTACATTCAAGGTAAGAGAAACTCATGTAAGAAG
>SJYC01095351.1:0-48582 GCA_006408675.1 Madoqua kirkii
AAGTTGCTTGTATATTTTTGAGATTAGTTGTTTGTCAGTTGCTTCATTTGCTATTATTTTCTCCCATTCGGAAGGCTGTCTATTCACCTTGCTTATAGTTTCCTTTGTTGTGCAGAAGCTTTTAATTTTAATTAGGTCCCATTTGTTTATTTTTGCTTTTATTTCCAATATTCTGAGAAGTGTGTCATAGAGGATTCTGCTGTAATGTATGTCAGAGAGTGCCTTGCCTATGTTCTTCTCTAGGAGTTTAATAGTTTTAGATCTTTAATCCATTTTGAGTTTATTTTTGTGTACGGTGTTAGAAAGTGTTCTAGTTTCATTCTTTTACAAGTGGTTGACCAGTTTTCCCAGCACCACTTGTTAAAGAGATTGTCTTTTCTCCATTGTATATTCTTGCCTCATTTGTCAAAGATAAGGTGTCCATAGGTGTGTGGATTTATCTCTGGGCTTTCTATTTTGTTCCACTGATCTATATTTCTGTCTTCGTGCCAATATCATACTGTCTTGATGACTGTGGCTGTGTAGTAGAGCCTGAAGTCAGGCAGGTTGAGTCCTCCAGTTCCATTCTTCTTTCTCAAGATTGCTTTGGCTATTTGAGGTTTTTTGTATTTCCATACAAATTGTGAAATTATTTGTTCTAGCTCTGTGAAAAATACCATTGGTAGCTTGATAGGGATTGCATTGAATCTATAGATTGCTTTGGGTAGTATACTCATTTTCACTGTATTGATTCTTCTGATCCATGAACATTTTACTTTTCTCAGACCTCATCCTACCACCATCTTTAAGCATCTGGTCCTGTTAACCAAAAACTCAAAACCTACTGGATCATCAGCAGATAAAGTCCTAGAAAAGTAAAGTGATTCAGGGACTTCTTAGAATTCTAGTAACAGTCGTAAGTAGTTTTTAAAGACCCTTTATTATAGCCTATTTTCTGAGAGCTGGATGATTTTGTGTGTTTGATTTCACTTGCACAATAATCTCATGAATCAGACCTTGTCATGTCTATCTCACACCTGAGAAAAAGGAGATTCTGAGACACGGATGAGCTATATCCAATGTAACAAAGTCGATAAGAGGCCCCAGTTTCCTGATCACAGTGTTCTTTCCTCTACATCACACCTCCATCTCCCTTCCATAACCTGGCACTGTCAGGGAATGAGATGCTTCAGTTCAGTTGAGTCACTCAGTCATGTCCGACTCTTTGCGACTCCATGAATCACAGCACACCAGGCCTCTCTGTCCATCATCAGCTCCTGGAGTTCACACAGACTCACGTTCATCGAGTTAGTGATGCCATCCAGCCATCTCATCCTCTGTCATCCTCTTCTCCTCCTGCCCCCATCTCTCCCAGTATCAGAGTCTTTTCCAATGAGTCAACACTTCGCATGAGGTAGCCAGAGTAGTGGCGTTTCAGCTTTAGCATCATTCCTTCCAAAGAAATCCCAGGGCTGACCTCCTTCAGAATGGATTGGTTGGATCTTCTTGCAGTCCAAGGGACTCTCAAGAGTCTTCTCCAATACCACAGTTCAAAAGCATTAATTCTTCGGTGCTCAGCCTTCTTCACTGTCCAACTCTCACATCCATACATGAACACAGGAAAAACCATAGCCTTAACTAGATGGACCTTAGTCAGCAAAGTAATGTTCCTGCTTTTCAATATGCTGTATATGTTGATCATAACTTTTCTTCCAAGGAGTAAGCATCTTTTAATTTCATGGCTACAGTCACCATCTGCAGTGATTTTGGAGCCCCCCAAAATAAAGTCTGACACTGTTTCCCCATCTATTTTCCATGAAGTAATGGGACCGGATGCCATGATCTTCGTTTTCTGAATGTTGAGCTTTAAGCCAACTTTTTCACTCTCCTCTTTCACTTTCATCAAGAGGCTTTTTAGTTCCTCTTCACTTTCTGCCATAAGGGTAGTGTCATCTGCATATCTGAGGTTATTGATATTTCTCCCGGCAATCTTGATTCAGTTTGTGTTTCTTCCAGTCCACAGTCCAGCATTTCTCATGATGTACTCTGCATAGAAGTTAAATAAGCAGAGTGACAATATACAGCCTTGACATACTCCTTTTCCTATTTGGAACCTGTCTGTTATTGCATGTCCAGTTCTAACTGATACTTCCTGACCTGCATACAGATTTCTCAAGAGGCAGTTCAGGTGGTCTGGTATTCCTATCTCTTTCAGAATTTTCCACAGTTTATTGTGATCCATACAGTCAAAAGCTTTGGCATAGTCAATAAAGCAGAAATAGATGTTTTTCTGGAAAGTATTCATTAATTTTCCAGGTAACTTCAGTTCACCAGCAAGACAGAGATTTTAAAGGATTTTTAAATCAGATTATTACAGATACCTCTCCAAAATGTGTTTTTTTTTAATTAATTTTTATTGGAGTATAATTGTTTTACAATGCCATGTTAGTAATTGTGTGTGTGTGTTGGGGGAGGGGTTCGTTGCTTAGTCGTGTCCAACTCTTTGCAACCCCATAGACTGTAGCCCACCAGAGTCCTCTGTCCATGGGATTCTCCAGGCAAGAATACTGGAGTGGGTTGACATTTCCTTCTCCAGGATGTTAATATCTACTGTACAGCAAAGTGAGTCAGCCATGTGTATACATATCTCCCCTCTTTTTCAGATTTCCTTCCCATTTGGGTCATCACAGAGCACTGAGTAGAGTTTCCTGTGCTATACAGTAAGTTCCCATTAGCTATCTATTTCACACATAGTAATGTATATATGTCAATACTAATTTCCCAGTTCATCCCAATCCATGCTTCCTCTTTGATATCTGTTAAGTTTTTTCTCTGCATCTGTGTCTTTACTTCTACTCTGCAAATGATTTCATCTTATACAAATGCCTTGACATAATTTAATTTCTCCTTAATACACTCTCATACTGTGAACATCAATTGACATATTCTGTGCAAAAATAAAGTTCTGTGTCTATTTTTTAAATCTCTGCTTCCTCATTCTGCATTAGACACTTGTCCTACTGGTAATTTTTGGCTTTTTAAAAGTTTTTTCATTCTATTGTATATATTTTTTCATATCTATTGTACATGAGTCTTTCAAAAGCTGTCAACTAGAAATAAAATAGACAAAGTATCAAGAACAACTTGGCAAATACAAGTCAAATTCTTTCTTTGTCAGAATGTCAAGTGTACTTTGTCTTCGATTAGGAGCTGCTGGCATCCAGCCCCGGTGGATCCAGGGAATTCAAAGCGGGGATGGAATAGGTGTCTGGAAAAGGACTATTTAATTTGAAATATAAAGAGATTAGGAAAGAATAGTGTAGTAGGAAAATCAGTGGAGAAAAAGATTCTGAATAACTTGGTTTATGTGGAAAACTAATAAAACCTCAAGACAAGAGGTTTGTACCATCTACGTTAGGCCACCGGTGTCCACTTCAATAGCGGAGGGTGCCCTACCTTGGGCTCTCTCTCGCATGGGTCTTAGAAGCCAGGGCAAGTAAGTAGACATTGTGAGCCTCCCCACTCCAGATGGGAATTCAGCCGGAAAAGGGGAGAAAAGAACGACATGGGGTAGCCCAGCATCAGTGCAAGACTCACAACTTTATTTTCAAAATCAGCTTATATAGCCCAAGTTGTACATAAAGAAAAATGGAATATGCAGAGTTATGCAGGGGCAGCAGTCCTGACCCTCATTGAGACCAGGCTTTCTTTTTGCATACCTTCCCATATACAAAAGGTCTCAGGTGGTTTACATTATCTTCTGGCCAAGAGGCTGTTAACATTTTTATGGCTCTCTTCCTAGATAAATGTCTATCAACCAGAAAACTCTTTTTCCCTAGAAGCGTTTTTTCTTTACTCTTCACCCTCAAAGTACTAAATAAAGTTACATTCCTGTAGAACAAAGGTGCAGTGGGTTATAACAAAGAAAGTACTTAACTCAAAGATCTAATGTTGCTAATACCAGGTCTACTACCTGTTTTTTCTATATACCAACTATATCTACAAATAAAAGATATGAAAATTTGGCAGCAGGTATTGGCTCAACAAATGAAACCTTTAATCACTCCTATTCTAATGATGTTGACTCCTTGGGAGCCCCTACATCCCTAGGATGTTTTAAGCTTCCTGTGCCTCTCATGGTCAGGAGGCTGCAAACATCACATGCACAGCTGTAAGAGTCCGGCAGGCAGCTTAGAAAGCCATCAGAGGGGTTTTTGGATTGAAAACTCTTATTATGCCCAGGAGATTTATTATCTAAAAGCTCTAAATTAACTTTTTCCAGAAAAAGGTGGTGGGGGACAGCCCCCTGTTAATGTCAGCAGAGTAGGTGGAAAGCATAACACAGTAAAGCAGGCAGACTCTGGTTTTGGGGAGTGGATGCTCAGGAAATTCCAGGGGGAACCCCTGAAACCTGATCACACCCTTACGTTTTGTCCGGCTTCCTTCCTCATGACCTTTGCCATGGGCAGGAGTTCCTCACGCTGGCTCCTAGCAAGGAGCTACTTGGAAACAGGATTTGAGGTTTGGAAAGATTCTTAAATTTCTTTGTTTTGGGAGTTTTGGGGGGTTTTGCCCTTTTTTGGTATTCTTTGGGGACATTAATGAGCATTCCACTGAGAAAGAATTGCATGGGCAAATACATCTGGGAAATGATGCATGTTGTTTATTCCTTAGTCTTGAATATTTATAACACATTTAAACTTTTTTAAAAACTGTTAAAAATATCCCACTATTTCCCAAGCACACTTGACCACAAGACCCTTTCCTGTCTCACAAGAACCGTGTCCAGGGGAGGATTCCTGTCCAGGATGGGGTCTGTCTCCCTGTGGACAGGACGAGAGATAGCTTTGTATTTGGGCTCCCCACCAGACCTCGCCATGCACCTCTGCCTTCAGCTGGTTCTAATGGGTGTCCTTTCACTGTGATATTATAAAACCACAATTGTAAGTATAGCACTCTCCTGAATTCTGTGAGTCATTCCAGTGAGTTATCAAACTTGACAGTGAAAAACTCTCCATTTTCAGTCAGCTGCTCAGAAGTGAGGCTGCCCTGGGGACCCCAAGCTTGTGGCTGATGTCTAAAGTGAGAGGACTCTGCTCTTAACCTGTGAGGTCTGGCCTCACTCTGGGCAGTTGGTATCATTGCATCACCCAATGAGACTGAGGCTCCTTTCATCCTTGCTTTACAGATGAGGAAGCAGGCACAAAGCCACCCAGCTGCCTAGTGGGGGAAGCAGGTTTCACCTCAACTGTGGCAGCAGAGTCCACAGTTTTATCCTCACCAGGATACTGCACCAGGCAAAACAGAACAACAAAAACCCAAGTACAGTAACTTTCAATTATTTTTTTTTCAAATTCTGTTTCTCTCAGCTGATCTATTAGGAGAGCAATCTCTTTTGCAATTAAGTGTTCTTGAATCTCCACGCATCACTCAACTTAAATTTTCATAGAAACAATATACTTTTGTTTTTGCATTTACATTCAACCATTAATGTAATATTTAAATAAATTACATAATTTCAGGTGCAACAAGCATGAACAGATTTAGGAAAATACACAATACTCCCTGTAAGCAGACAGTTCAAATAAGGCAAGCAGACATGTCACAGTCCCACCATGACTGTGTGGCAAGTCCGGGCACTGGATTTATGTACAGTAAGAACTATAGAGAGAATGAGAACCATTAGTGAAACAGGAGGAGCTGGCTCAAAAGAAGTCCTAATGTGTTAAGTGAACAAAGTCTGAAATGACCACCATCTTCAGATTGACCCCTCCATTTAGCTCCCATCTGCGAGCCCAGCAGAATGATATTTGTTCCTCTGGTCTTCTTTATTATTCCACTCTATTACCCCCTTCCAGATTCACATTCACGCAGTATTGATTGAGAGCCTGTTATTGATTTAAGTACACACTACTCCATCATTAAGCAACAACATCATGCCAGGTACTTTCACATAGATCACCTTCATCAGACCCCTTTGATAGATGAGGAGCTGCAGAGAGACTGAGGAGCTTGTGAATTTGTGTCCTTTTGTTTCCCACCCGCCACACTCCTCTAAGATCACTTGCCTCCTGTCAACTGTGGATTTCAGCCATTTCAGTGATGTCACCAGCTCCTTAGAATCTGCAGACCTCCTTCACCTAACTGGCCTTCTCTAGTCCTGGAAAATACCCTGGGTTGAAGGGCCAGGATGTATCAGCATCACTAAACAATAGGCAATGACAAGTGTATGGCCAGTTGATTGAACATCCTGGAGAAAGGGTCAGCCTGCCCAAGCTATTGGAATCATCCCCAGGTTTCTCCAACTGAGAAAAAAATATTATTTCATATGGGGAATTAGCAAATTAGCAGAAGGTTTTATAATTCTCTTTCAACACTTCAAAGTATTTTTGTAATATCTACATCTTTAGACAACAGTCTTATTAAAGTGACAATCTTATCCATTCATTCAACACATATTCAACTGATATTCATTCAACTCATACAGTCGCCTGCCCATTGTATGTGTGTGACCTTGATTAAATTACTTGCAGGCACAGATGGGAGAGCTCCCACTTGCCACTTTTCCACTTTATTAATATGTTCTAAGAATCACCAAGGTAACATTTTTCTGAGAATTATACAAATATCTTACCCACAAAATGGGAAATAAATTCATCAAAGAAGGAGTTGGGTTCCCATAAGAATCTAAGAGGCACATTTGCATTATTTTATCAATAGATAAAAGCAAGTATGAATTTCTATGTCATAATTTGAAGTAAAAGTGAATTTATGTGCATCTCTACTTTCAGAAATAAATACAAGTAGCGTCACTAGAGTGGTAGTGATTTAGTCACACTTGCTAAATCCTGCCCCACACACTAGGCAGCCCATTTTAAAATTCCCCCTCTTCTTGATTAATTTCTCAGGTAGTAAAAACAAGCCATTCTAAAATGCAGCTAGCACTAACATATTTGACAGAACAAAAAAGCTGCAATAAAACCATAACTAAGATTTCTTTCTAAATTTCTAAAGAGCACTCCTTAATTTCCAGTATCACAGAGGCGAGCAATGCTCACCAGAAAATATCTTCTCTCCTCACCCACTTCCTTTTCTGGATCCAGAAGCATGGAATCCACCACATGGAGAGATCTCCACACATACCCACAGTTCTTGGCAGAACTCACACTGACAGAATGGAATGACTCCCTTTCATGTGATTCAACCAAACTGCAGAAAGCAGCTGCTTGAGAGATGGGCAGCCCTATAGGATGAGGGCTCACCCTGACCTGCACCACACCCTAACTTGAGTTTCCCTTATGTACTTCCTATCTTCATTAACTGCTAATAGAACATTTAAAAGGCGTCTTGTTAAGTTCACAACCAACATTAATTCCAAGTTCACAATTTGGCACAAACTGACTTGGAATTTAATCAATTTGAATAAAAAACTGCATTTTTGCCTTCCCAAGAAAGGAAAGAAAAGAGAAATCTTTTTAAAGGGTTATGAAACTCCTGGTACTTTTCATAGACTAGCCTTTTATAGATTGTATGGATTAGGAAGAGATGGAATAATTAAGAACAAAGGCTTAAGTCTCCTAGGGGTACAAATTCTTAACTAAAAGCTGCTAATCCCTTGCCAAGTTCAATGTACTGAAAATATATCCATTAACTATTCTGCTGAACCTCAACTTTACCTGGCCCTACCATCCATTAAAGCTGACTTACAATGAAACCTAGGGTTCTCAATTTAGAGGTCACTGGCTATGTTAAAAATGGAAGTGAAAACTCATCAGTGCTGTTTCTCTTCGTGGCTGAAGTGATGTTATTGACAATAGCTTTACTCCGAGACCCAACGGCATCTTGATCTTAGTGATTGTGCAGACCTCAACATATCTCTACAGAGGCATGCTTGGGCTATAGATGTTAACTAAATGTAAGTGTGGCAATCATGTCACAATATATACATATATCAAATCACTATGCTGTACACCTTAAAATTATACAATACTATATGTCAACTGGAGGAGGGAAGGTGGTGACAGAGGGTGAGATGGTGGGATGGCATCACCAACTCAATGGACATGAGCTTGAGCAAACTCCAGGAGATAGTGAAGGACAAGGAAGCCTGGCATGCTGCTGTCCAGAGGGTGGCAAAGAGTCAGACAGGGCTTAGAGACTGAACAACAGTATGTCAACTGTATCTCAATACATCACAATTATCTCTCAAAACTGAGAGAAAAAAATCGCGTGGTGTGTGGTAGTAGAGGTGATGACAGTGGTTGTAATGGAGTTTATAACCTCAGTACTCCAGGAGAACACTTATTTTTAAAAAATTAGTTTTCACTTCTGTGCTAGCCAGCCTCCACGTGGGCCCCTGCTGTCTCTGCCTCTGGTATTTGCATCTTTGTGTAGCCTTGAATCATCTCCCACATTGCATAGATCAGACAGTGGTAGCCACAGGAAGTTGCTGAAATAGCTGAGCATGACTTCCAAGCTAGGTGATAAAAGACACCAAGTTTTCCTGGACCACTCAGTCTGAAGGAAGCCAGGGGTCACGCTGTGAGGATACTCCCAACATGAGCTTGAGTAACCTGGGAGAGAAGCTGACAGGAAGAACTGAGGCCCCCTGCCAACAGCCGTCTTGGAGCCAGGTCCGCAGACCAGAGAAGCTTCCAGATGACCAAGCCCCTTGCAAAAATCCTGACACAGAAACCATGAGGTAACTGCTTGCTTTAAACCACTTGGCTTAGAAATAATTTGTTACAGCAGCCTGGAAAACTAATACAGTTACCAATAGAAAGACAGTTGAGCAAGATATTTGGTCAATGAGTAGATACTCTAGTCAGAAAATTATTGATGATAGAGACACCTATACTTCTTTTTCCTAATTAGTGGTATCATCTATTTTTTAGCATTCTAACAAAATCCCTGAGTTTCTGCCCTAAAGTTATAAAGATGAGTAGCAAATTGAGTTGTGAGGACAAAGTTAAAGTACAGGTGGTGTTAAGTGTTGAAAGCAAAAAAAAAAAAAAAAGATACAGGATCAAGCTTGAATTGTTTTTGTGAAAATCTTCCAAAACACAGTGTATTTGCAAAGAACATGAATACACGTTCTTTGTGAATATTCTATTTGTACTTCAAAAGACATTTGATCCTTTATCTTAATTCTGCCAGGTGATGCCAGTGCTGGACTCTGCTTTCATCTTATTCCATACAGCCTAATGAATAAAAAGCAATTACATGTTCTATGGGATAAGAATTCTTTATATTAAGAGATTATATTTATTTAATTATGCTTACTGGAGAAGTAGTTGGAAATTTTTAAGTTTCAGAAAAACCTAAGCATAGTCTCTCCAAAAATCCCAAGGCCTGACTCTCAATTGAATGCTCACTCATCTTCTCCTAATTTGTTATTTCTACCCCCAAACCTCATCAGTGTCTATGGGCCCATCTTCCAGACACAAGGCTTTTCTATCCCCAGAATCTTCTTCCCTAGGAAGAATGGGGCAGAATATAAAAGGCGGGTGAATTTCCAGGGCCTGGCAACACTTGATGAGGCTTCCCTGACGTTACCAGTTTCCAAAGGTCTATTTTGAAATTCTGATTGTCTTTTTTATTGTGTTGATCAAAAAAGTTTGGGGTTTTTCTAAGAAGAAATTTTTTTGGCCAACCCAATACTTACCTTCTTGTCAGTGTCCTGGCCTCTCTTCACATTCTGCCCTGTGTGGGTGCTAAGTGGCTTCAGTTGTGTCTGATTCTTTGTGACCCCATGAACTGTAGCCCTCCAGGCTCCTCTAGCCATAGGATTTTCCAGGCAAGAATGCAGGAATAGGATGCCATGCCCTCCTCCAGGGAATCTTCCCTCACCAGGCCTCCCTATCCATCAACAAGTCCCAGAGCCTGCTCAAACTCACATCCATCGAGTCGGGGATGCCATCCAACCAGTTCATCCTCTATCATCCCCTTTTCCTCCTGCCTTAAATCTTTCCCAGCATCAGGGGTTTTTCCAATCAGTTAGTTCTTCTCATCAAGTGACCAAATATTGGAGTTTCAGGTTCAACATCAGTCCTTCAAGTGAAAATTCAGGACTGATTTCCTTTAGGATGGACTGGTTAGATCTCCTTGATCGGTGTCATCTGCATATCTGAGGTTACTGATATCTCTCCTGGAAATCTTGATTCCAGCTTGTGCTTCATCCAGCCCAACATTTTTCATGATGTACTCTACATATAAGTTAAATAATCAGAGTAACAATGTATAGTCTTGACATAATCCTTTCCCAATTTGGAAACAGTCTGTTGTTCCATGTCCCGTTCTAATTGTTGCTTCTTGACCCGCATACAGATTTCTCAAGAAGCAGGTCAGGTGGTCTGGTATTCCCATCTCTTAAAGAATTTTCCACAGTTTATTTTGATCCACACAGTCATATAAGTTAAATAATCAGAGTAACAATGTATAGTCTTGACATAATCCTTTCCCAATTTGGAAACAGTCTGTTGTTCCATGTCCCGTTCTAATTGTTGCTTCTTGACCCGCATACAGATTTCTCAAGAAGCAGGTCAGGTGGTCTGGTATTCCCATCTCTTAAAGAATTTTCCACAGTTTATTTTGATCCACACAGTCAATGCTTTGATGTAGCCAATGAAGCAGAAGTAGATGTTTTTCTGGAATTCTCTTGCTTTCTCGATGATCCAGTGGATGTTGGCAATTTGATCTCTGGTTCCTCTGCCTTTTCTAAATCCACCTTGAACATCTGAATGTTCATGATTCATGTACTGTTGAAGCCTGGCTTGAAGTATTTTGAGCATTGCTTTGCTAGCATGTAAGATGAGTGTAATTGTGTAATAGTTTGAACATTCTTTGGCATTGCCTTTCTTTGGGATTGAAATGAAAACTGACCTTTTCCAGTCCTGTGGCCACTGTTGAGTTTTCCAAATTTGCTGGCATATGGAGTGGAGCACTTTCACACTATCATCTTTTAAAATTTGAAATAGCTCAACTGGAATTCCATCACTTCCACGAGCTTTGTTTGTAGTGATATTTCCTAGGGCCTACTTGACTTCACTTTCCAGGATGTCTGGCTCTAGGTAAGTGATCACACCATCATGGTTATCTGGGTCATGAAAATCTTTTTTGTATATTTATTCTGTGTATTCTTGCCACCTCTTCTTAATATCTTCTGCTTCTGTTAGATCCATACCATTTCTGGCCTTTATTGTGACTATCTTTGCATGAAATGTTCCCTTGGTATCTCTAATTTTCTTGAAGAGATCTCTAGTCTTTCCTATTCTGTTGTTTTCCTCTACTTCTTTGCTTTGATCACTGATCTATCACTGATCTAAACACTCTACTCTAGTGGTCCTTAAACTTTTCAGGGTAAAATGCACCCTTGAGAATTTCCTGAAATCTCAGAATCATTGTCCCTAGGAAAAAAAAATGCACATAAAGGTTAGCTTTTCATGAAAAGCTTTGTTGTTCAGTCTCTAAGTCATGTCTGACTCATTGGGACCCCAGGAACTGCAGCACACCAGGCTTCCCTGTCCTTTACTATTTCCTGGAGTTTGTTCAAACTCATGTCCTCTGATTCAGTGATGCTATCTAACCATCTCATTCCCTGCTGCCCCTTCTCGTCCTGCCCTCAGTATTTTCTAGCATCAGGGTCTTTTCCTATGAGTCGGTTCTTGATATCAGGTGGCCAAAGTGATTGAACTAGGTCTCCTGCATTGCAGGTGGACGCTTCACCTTCTGAGCCACCAGCAAAGCCCATATTTTGCCTGGTTAAGCTTAACTAGTGTCATGGCTTCAGGCTCCATCCAGGTGTGTATTTCCAGCCCAGGCACTTCTCATAAGTCCTACAACCTAACCCCTAAAGACTCAGTGGGCCTCATTGCTTAGAGACACCATTGTCAAGTCAAACTCCAAGATCCCCTCCTCTGCATTCTCTAGTCAACAAACAGGATCGAGGCCCATTCAACTGCCCACTGGGGAAAACTCAGCTGTTCTGTTTCTTTTATTCTCCACATTCAACCTATTACTAGCCAAACTGCTCTTCTCAAACCCATCCCCTTCTTTCAATCTCAACTCTCCCAGTTTATAGCAACAGCCCTCTAACTGCGCTTCCTGCCTCCAGGCTTATCGCCTGCATTGCCGTCTGAATCCCAAACTAGAGTTTTAAAACTAAATGTAATCGTTTTTTCCCCACAACCACCCAAATAACCTTTAACCATTTGTTTTAGAACAAAGTTAAAAGTCCCACAGTGAGATTTCCCCCACCCTGCTCTCATAGTAACACTTAATATTGCCTTAACCTGTTAGATGTTCTTTGTTTGCCTTCCCTACAATGTAAACTACTCTTTGAAATAACGTTTTATACCAAATTACAAAAGAATCAATGTGCACATTTCAATGTGTGACACAGTACAAACAAGAATAAAAAGAATCATGTCGCCTTTCTTTCCCCATCACACCCACAGGTAGGAGTGCACATCTGGGGTACACAGAGATTGTACTTTTCAGTGAATTTGTCTTCTGTATTGTGCACAGTGACTGTGCATGCAGGCACTCAATAATTATTTTCTAACAAGTTGGTTGAGTCATACGGCATGATGGCATCAAGGCAGATTCTAAATCAGAAGGATGGGCTGTGCGTTCCTGTGTCACCTGGGAGCATCTAGGTTGAGTCATGCAGAACGTTGGCCCTAGCTGAGAACTAGAGCTTCACAAGATCCCCAGGGGTTGGAAAGGACATCAAAGCTAGAGAAGCACTGGGCTTCCCTGGTGGCTCAGATGGTAAAGAATCCACCTGCAATGCAGGAGATCCAGGTTCGATCCCTGGGTTGGGAAGATTCCCCTGGAGAAGAGAAAGACTACCCACTCTAGTATCCTTACCTGGAAAATCCCACGGACAGTGAAACCTGGTGGGCTACAGTCCAAGGTGTCCCAAAGAATCAGGCACAACTCAGTGACTAACACAGTGTCTACAGACTGCTCTAAAGTCACTCATTTCAGAGCAGCAGCCCTCACCCACCCACGCATTCTACCTAAAACATGCTGATAAGAACTGGGAGATTGGAATGGATGCATCGTGCTTGCATGCTTAGTTATGTCTGACTCTTGGCAACCTTTTGGACTAGAGCCCACCAGGCTCCTCTGTCCGTGGAGTTTTCCAGGCAAGAATACTGGAGCACATTGCCGTTTCCTTCCCCAGGGGATCGTCCTGACCCAGGGATCAAACCCACATCTCTGTGTCCCTTGCATTGCAGGAGGATTCTTTACCCTCTGGGCCATCTCGGAAGCCCATACATTATTGATATTATGTATAAAATAGATAACTAATGAGAACCTACAGTATAGCACAGGGAACTACTCAATGCTCTGTGGTGACCTAATTGGGAAGGAAATATTTTTAAAGGGAGATATATATATAAAAAAAAAAGATGCTGATAAGAACCATCTCTTACTAACAGAAGGAAGATATAAAAAATTATGCAGATCAGATTAGTTTATCCTAGTGAGTACTAACTGTACTGTTTTTGGTTTGTGTGCTGAGGCAAAACACTGCATTCTCTGATAATTATATTTCAATTTGGGAATTTTCAGTGAAAGCTGGCCTTGAATATCAAGTAGATTCTGAAGCTCCAGCATCGAGCAGAACCTAAAATCAGAGACTTCAACTCTTGCTTTTATCAAGGAATTGGGTTTATCTCAATCAAAACAATAGAAATTTAATTATTAAATCAACACTTTTAAATAGGACACACTTCAGAACAGCACTTCAGTTAATGTATGTATTTTCTAAAACACAGGCAGCGAGACAAAAATGGAAAACATAGCCACCAAGAGTTTGTGTTTTGGTTCACTAACCTAGACAAATCTTCGAACCCTCACTCATAAAATGGGGATAAGAATCTGGACATCATCAGGTCACTATGAGGATTAAAACTGTACTTTTTTAAAAAAACATGTTTTTCTCCTCTCTTTTTGTAGTCCACTCTCTATAGTGAGGGACTAAGACATTTTCTTTGGAGAAGCCCCATATCTGACAGTTCCTGACACATACCAAGCAGTCAATAAATGACTGAGAAATGTGTTAAGGAATAAATATCAAACCCTCCAGAAACTTCCTTTGGCAATGACCCATGACCCCCAATTGATTTTCTTTTATAGAAAAATCATTCCCAAATTAGGTTCCTCTCTTGCGGCAACCTCTTTGGAAAGTCCCTGCTTCCTTCACCTGCATTCCCAACCCCCACTCACTCTCCCCATGTGCACTCCAACACACACACACAGGATTTTCTCTTTACTTCTCTCCTCTCTGGCTCTTTGCTCCCTATAGAGTTGAAATCCTTCTGCTGCAAGGCATTCAGTACACTCAAGTCAGAAATAAAGCTAAAAGATGTAAGTCTCTGCCTAAGGAGACCAAAGAGCTTCCCTGGTAGCTCAGCTGGTAAAGAATCCACCCGCAATGCAGGAGAACCCAGTTCCCTTCCTGGGTCAGGAAGACCCCCTGGAGAAAGGATAGGCTACCCACTTAAGTGTTCTTGGGCTTCCCTGGTGGCTCAGATGGTAAAAAATCTACCTGCAATTCAGGAGACCTGGGTTGGGAAGATCCCCTGGAGAAGGGCATGGCAACCCACTCCAGTATTCTTGCCTGGAGAATCCCCATAGACAGAGGAGTCTGGCAGGCTGCAGTCCATGGGGTCGCAAAGAGTCAGACACAACTGAGCAATTAAGCACAGCACAGCACAAGAAGATCAAACCAGTCAATCCTAAAGGATATCAATCCTGAAGACCCATTGGAATGACTGAAGCTGAAGCTGAAGCTCCAGTACTTTGGCCTACTGATGTAAAGGGCCAACTCACTGGAAAAGACCCTGGTGCTGGGAAAGATTGAGGGCAGAAGGAGAAGGGAGTAATGGATGTGAATTTGAGGAAACTCCAGGAGATAGTGAAGGACAGGGACTCCTCATATGCTACAGTCCATGGAGTCACAAAAAGTCAGACATGACTTAGCGACTGAACAACAACAACAACAAGGTTCTATTTGCCTGGTTAGTGCATCACTTAGCCTTCCATTAAAGTTCAGACGTTGAGGATTTGTTGCTCTGTTTTGGTTCTCTATCGACACCCCCCACCTACACCCTCCACTCCATTTGCTTCTTCAGCTGATCCTGAAATAAGTCTAATTAGTTATTTAATAGCCTGCATGATATTTCTGCTAAAAAAGCTCACAAGAGGAAGAAAAAGAAGGTGGTTATAAATGTTAACATGAAACGTAAGTGGAAGAAATCAGAGTTTTGCCTCTTGGGTGGTATTAGTTGCTCCTGGGGTGTTGCAAGGGAAAATGGGCGGGTAGAGATTTCCGGCTCATTGCTAGAAACACCTGCAGGCCCTCAGGGAAGATGTCCTTTAATGTGCTTTATCGAAAGCTGTTTTCAGTCTAAATTTTTAATTCCTATGTTTTAATTTACCTATTTTCAAGCTGAATCTAATAAACTGTCAGCAGTAGAAATAAGAAGCAGTCCCAAACTCAATTGTAATTCACCAGAGATCTTAAAAAACTAAGTCAGAATCACACAGAATTTGATTCTTACTTTTAGACTCACAAAAAACAAATTAGCCACATCTAAGATAGCTTTTAGCTCAGTTCAGTCACTCAGTCCTGTCTGACTCTTTGTGACCCCATGAATTGCAGCACGCCAGGCTTCCCTGTCCGTTACCAACTCGCGGAGTTTACTCAGACTCACATCCATCGAGTCAGTGATGCCATCCAGCCATCTCATCCTCTGTTGTCCCCTTTTCCTGCCCCAATCCCTCCCAGCATCAGAGTCTTTTCCAGTGAGTCAACTCTTCGCATAGGGTGGCCAAAGTATTGGAGTTTCAGCTTTAGCATCATTCCTTCCAAAGAACACCCAGGACTGATCTTCAGAATGGACTGGTTGGATCTCCTTGCAGTCCAAAGGACTCTCAAAAATCTTCTCCAACATCACGTACAAAAACATCAATTCTTCGGCACTCAGCTTTCTTCACAGTCCAACTCTCACATCCATACATGATCACTGGAAAAATCATAGCCTTGACTAGACGGGCCTTAGTTGGCAAAGTAATGTCTCTGCTTTTGAATATGCTGTCTCGGTTGGTCATAACTTTTCTTCCAAGGAGTAACCATCTTTTCATTTCATGGCTGCAGTCACCATCTGCAGTGATTTTGGAGCCCCTTAAAATAAAGTCTGACACTGTTTCCACTGTTTCCCCATCTTTTTCCCATGAAGTGATAAGACCAGGTGCTATGATCTTAGTTTTCTGAATGTTGAGATTTAAGCCAACTTTTTCACTCTCTTCTTTCACTTTCATTGAAAGGCTTTTTAGTTCCTCTTATAGAGAAGGCAGTGGCACCCCACTCCAGTCCTCTTGCCTGGAAAATCCCATGGATGGAGGAGCCTGTTGGGCTGCCGTCTGTGGAGTTGCACAGTCAGACATGACTGAAGTGACTTAGCAGCTGAAGCAGTTCCTCTTCACTTCCTGCCATAAGAGTGATGTCATCTGCATATCTGAGGTTATTGATATTTCTCCCAGCAATCTTGATTCCAGCTTGTGCTTCTTCCATCCCAGTGTTTCTCATGATGTACTCTGCATATAAGTTAAATAAGCAGGGTGACAGTATACAGCCTTGATGTACTCCTTTTCCTATTTGGAACCAGTCTGCTGTTCCATGTCCAGTTCTAACTGTTGCTTCCTGGCCTGCATATAGGTTTCTCAAGAGGCAGGTCAGGTCTGGTATTCCCATCTCTTTCAGAATTTTCCACAGTCTATTGTGATCCACACAGTCAAAGGGTTTGGCATAGTCAATAAAGTAGAAATAGATGCTTTTCTGGAACTCTCTTGCTTTTTCCATGATCCAGAAAATGTTGGCAATTTGATCTTTGGTTCCTCTGCCTTTTCTAACACCAGCTTGAACATCTGGAAGTTCATGGTTCACATATTGCTGAAGCCTGGCTTAGAGAATCTTGAGCATTACTTTACTAGCATGTGAGATGAGTGCAACTGTGTGGTAGCTTGAGCATTCCTTGGCATTGCCTTTCTTTGGGATTGGAATGAAAACTGACCTTTCCCAGTCCTGTGGCCACTGCGGAGTTTTCCAAATGTGCTGGCATATTGAGTGCAGCACTTTGACAGCATCATCTTTCAGGATTTGAAACAGCTCAACCAGAATTCCATCACCTCCAGTAGCTTTGTTCGTAGTGATGCTTTCTAAGGCCCACTTGACTTCACATTCCAGGATGTCTGGCTCTAGGTGAGGATCACACCATCATGACTATCTTGGTTATGAAGATCTTTTTTGTAAGGCTGAGAAATAGTAGATAAGATTCAGTCAAATCTTTGTAATTATTAATGTAATAAAACTAATAAATATAATTAAGATACTTTCATTTAATTATACCAATGTCTAACTAAATATGAAGCAAATCTCTTTTTAAGTTGAATGTTCCTGAAGGGAGAGTATCATGTCTACTCAATATTTGTGAAATATTACCTAACTTTTAAATTTGTAGGTGGAAAGAATTCTTGCATTTTTAAATCTAATCCTAAAAGGTATTATTATCGTTCACCTGTGTAAGATAAAGTGAAGAAGAACTAAAGAGCCTCTTGATGAAAGTTAAAGAGGAGAGTGAAAATGTTGGCTTAAAGCTCAACATTCAGAAAACTAAGATCATGACATCCAGTCCCATCACTTCATGGGAAATAGATGGGGAAACAGTGTTTGGCTTTATTTGGGGGGCTCCAAAATCACTGCAGATGGGATTGCAGCCATGAAATTAAAAGATGCTTACTCCTTGGAAGGAAAGTTATAACCAACCTAGATAGCATATTCAAAAGCAGAGACATTACTTGGCCAACAAAGGTCCGTCTCATCAAGGCTATGGTTTATCCAGCAGTCATATATGGATATGAGAGTTGGACTGTAAAGAAAGCTGAGTGCCAAAGAATTGATGCTTTTGAACTGTGGTGTTGGAGAAGACTTTTGAGAGTCCTTAGGACTGCAAGGAGATCCAACCAGCCAAACCTAAAGGAAATCAGTCCTGAATATTCATTGGAATGACTGATGCTGAAGATAAAGCTCCAATACTTTGGCCACCTGATGTGAAGAACTGACTGATTAGAAAAGACCCTGATGCTGGGAGGGATTGGGGGCAGGAGGAGAAGGGGATGACAGTGAATGAGATGGTTGGATGGCATCACTGATTCAACAGACATGAGTTTGGGTGAACTCTGGGAGCTGGTGATGGACAGGGAGGTTTGGCATGCTGTGGTCCATGGGTTTGCAAAGAGTCAGACACAACTGAGCTACTGAACTGTGTAAGATAAAAGCTCAGTGAGGTTATGCAAATTGCCCATGTTTACCCATTTAGCAAGTACAGAGCTGGGCTTATAACAAAGATCTCCCAATTGCAACTTCAGGGCTCCAAGTACTCAACACCCTGCTGAGCATCTGGAAAGAGCCAGTATCTACTGTCCCTAGATAATATTCTGTAATAGAGTAGGGAAACACCATGCAGTCACCAACTATATTTTCCATTTGTTAAAATCTTCTTAAATTATGTAATAAGGAATTTTAAACTATTCACATAACGAAGAAAGTGTTTGGGATTAGCAGATGTAAACTATTATATATATGGTGGATAAACAAGGTCCTACTGTATAGCAGAGGGAACTATATTCAATACCCTGGAATAAACCATCATGGAAAAGACTATCCAAAAAAAAAAAAAAAAAGCATGTCTCTATGTGTATACCTAGTTACTTTGCTGTACAGCAGAGGTTAGCACAATATTGTCAATAAAAAATAAAACTTTTTTAAAATTTTTATTCTTTAATCCCAATCTTTATTTCTTTCCACTTTGGCATTCAAGGCTATTCTGCCACCATAAGAAATCCTAAAACACATGAAATGTAGACAGCTCCCTTCCTTCTCCCCATCTCTTTGATTTGCTTCTCCCACTGAACATCCATGCTGTCCTCAGTCATTAAACCCTCAGCTCTTCCGGTTCTGCCAAACCCCAGCCTGGCACCTAGTCCTTTTCTACCCCAGGCCCCACAGCCAGCAGCCTGTATGGTGTAGAGTTCATTCACTATCATACTAGTTGTTCCACCATCAGTATTTCTCACTGTGCTGAGTCCCATGGTTCATGTTCTACTGGGCTGCTCTTAACTCGTTCTTAAGGACATACTATTTCATCATCTAATCTTTCACCCCGCCTGTCTCCAGTTCTCACTTACCACAAAGTCAATCTATGGCAGAGCCTACTATCAAGGGATTTTGCATGGAAGAGGGAAAAGAGGGAAAGGATAAATGACCCAGAACTTGAAACCAACAAAGTTTAATCATACTGCACGAAATAGCACCATTTGCACAAAATATCTTGGCTTTCAGGAAGAGAAACAATCTACAGTCACTGAGTTAATCTTTCAAGCAGATTACAGAATACACATTTTGTAGAATTACTTGCAAATTGCAGCTCTGACTACAAACTGAGCATCGCTGCATGAGAGGTTTTTCCAAAGCATAATGACAGACGATTGATGACCAGCTGAGCACCTGTGTCCAACAACGGAGAGGGCTGGTCCACTCTAAGGAACACACCCCCAGAAAATATCATGCTTATAAATATTCTTAATTAATGTGTAGTCAGACTACCTGTAGCAAAAATGTATGAAAAGAGTATCTCAGGGAATAAGCCTGTTACTATAGAAATCTATGTAAGCAGAAAGATGCAGAAAAGGAGGAAATCAGGTATTGCCACTCCTGAAAAACTTAAGATCCCAAATGTCAAGATAAAGGCTAACTTGCCTTTACCTTGGAAGAATTAGGAAGAATTAGCAGTTATTGAAATTGTAATAGGAAGAATTAGCAGTTATTGAAATCCCCAGAGATGCAGATCCTTTTTCCTCTGTTTTGAAGTTAGTATGATCATCAGAATGAGAAAATGTTCATGCCCAAATTGTTCTAGAAAGGGAACTATTAGACAGGTTAACCTGCTGACAAGAAGTGTGTCCTGTAAGCCAACAGATATCCAAATTCGCTGCAGAAATAAGACAAAGGGATATTTATAAATGCTTAGGCAAAATGAAACAATTTTACTCAACTCATTCTGTTTCAGGGGATGTGGCTTGAAATAGCAAAATCTTTGCAAATGAATAATTTATGAAAGCTCTAGTACCCTTTGAATAACATAATTTAAATTGAAGTCATTCCTGAATAAAAGGAAGAGGAAGAACTCACTTCAAATTCTTCTAATTTCAGCATGAATTACCACACAATTTTGACTTAAGGTAATCTAATAACTATTTTAGTTCTTTGTACCAGCTTCAGATAAATCCCTGCTTATGCAGTCAAACCACTGCAAAGAAGTTAAAGTTCAAGGGAGCTTAGCTTGAACAAATGAGTCTAAGCCAAGTCTTGGTTTAAGTCCACTTATAAAATGAGTTTTACCATGCATTGGTGCATTTCTTTTCTAAAATACATTCTTATTCTAGATCAAAAGAGAAGACTTCAGTACCAACAAGAATTAAAGCTGACAAACCATGCAAAAAAAAAAAAAATTCCATGTCCAGTTCTAACTGTTGCTTCCTGGCCTGCATATAGGTTTCTCAAGAGGCAGGTCAGGTCTGGTATTCCCATCTCTTTCAGAATTTTCCACAGTCTATTGTGATCCACACAGTCAAAGGGTTTGGCATAGTCAATAAAGTAGAAATAGATGCTTTTCTGGAACTCTCTTGCTTTTTCCATGATCCAGAAAATGTTGGCAATTTGATCTTTGGTTCCTCTGCCTTTTCTAACACCAGCTTGAACATCTGGAAGTTCATGGTTCACATATTGCTGAAGCCTGGCTTAGAGAATCTTGAGCATTACTTTACTAGCATGTGAGATGAGTGCAACTGTGTGGTAGCTTGAGCATTCCTTGGCATTGCCTTTCTTTGGGATTGGAATGAAAACTGACCTTTCCCAGTCCTGTGGCCACTGCGGAGTTTTCCAAATGTGCTGGCATATTGAGTGCAGCACTTTGACAGCATCATCTTTCAGGATTTGAAACAGCTCAACCAGAATTCCATCACCTCCAGTAGCTTTGTTCGTAGTGATGCTTTCTAAGGCCCACTTGACTTCACATTCCAGGATGTCTGGCTCTAGGTGAGGATCACACCATCATGACTATCTTGGTTATGAAGATCTTTTTTGTAAGGCTGAGAAATAGTAGATAAGATTCAGTCAAATCTTTGTAATTATTAATGTAATAAAACTAATAAATATAATTAAGATACTTTCATTTAATTATACCAATGTCTAACTAAATATGAAGCAAATCTCTTTTTAAGTTGAATGTTCCTGAAGGGAGAGTATCATGTCTACTCAATATTTGTGAAATATTACCTAACTTTTAAATTTGTAGGTGGAAAGAATTCTTGCATTTTTAAATCTAATCCTAAAAGGTATTATTATCGTTCACCTGTGTAAGATAAAGTGAAGAAGAACTAAAGAGCCTCTTGATGAAAGTTAAAGAGGAGAGTGAAAATGTTGGCTTAAAGCTCAACATTCAGAAAACTAAGATCATGACATCCAGTCCCATCACTTCATGGGAAATAGATGGGGAAACAGTGTTTGGCTTTATTTGGGGGGCTCCAAAATCACTGCAGATGGGATTGCAGCCATGAAATTAAAAGATGCTTACTCCTTGGAAGGAAAGTTATAACCAACCTAGATAGCATATTCAAAAGCAGAGACATTACTTGGCCAACAAAGGTCCGTCTCATCAAGGCTATGGTTTATCCAGCAGTCATATATGGATATGAGAGTTGGACTGTAAAGAAAGCTGAGTGCCAAAGAATTGATGCTTTTGAACTGTGGTGTTGGAGAAGACTTTTGAGAGTCCTTAGGACTGCAAGGAGATCCAACCAGCCAAACCTAAAGGAAATCAGTCCTGAATATTCATTGGAATGACTGATGCTGAAGATAAAGCTCCAATACTTTGGCCACCTGATGTGAAGAACTGACTGATTAGAAAAGACCCTGATGCTGGGAGGGATTGGGGGCAGGAGGAGAAGGGGATGACAGTGAATGAGATGGTTGGATGGCATCACTGATTCAACAGACATGAGTTTGGGTGAACTCTGGGAGCTGGTGATGGACAGGGAGGTTTGGCATGCTGTGGTCCATGGGTTTGCAAAGAGTCAGACACAACTGAGCTACTGAACTGTGTAAGATAAAAGCTCAGTGAGGTTATGCAAATTGCCCATGTTTACCCATTTAGCAAGTACAGAGCTGGGCTTATAACAAAGATCTCCCAATTGCAACTTCAGGGCTCCAAGTACTCAACACCCTGCTGAGCATCTGGAAAGAGCCAGTATCTACTGTCCCTAGATAATATTCTGTAATAGAGTAGGGAAACACCATGCATCACCAACTATATTTTCCATTTGTTAAAATCTTCTTAAATTATGTAATAAGGAATTTTAAACTATTCACATAACGAAGAAAGTGTTTGGGATTAGCAGATGTAAACTATTATATATATGGTGGATAAACAAGGTCCTACTGTATAGCAGAGGGAACTATATTCAATACCCTGGAATAAACCATCATGGAAAAGACTATCCAAAAAAAAAAAAAAAAAGCATGTCTCTATGTGTATACCTAGTTACTTTGCTGTACAGCAGAGGTTAGCACAATATTGTCAATAAAAAATAAAACTTTTTTAAAATTTTTATTCTTTAATCCCAATCTTTATTTCTTTCCACTTTGGCATTCAAGGCTATTCTGCCACCATAAGAAATCCTAAAACACATGAAATGTAGACAGCTCCCTTCCTTCTCCCCATCTCTTTGATTTGCTTCTCCCACTGAACATCCATGCTGTCCTCAGTCATTAAACCCTCAGCTCTTCCGGTTCTGCCAAACCCCAGCCTGGCACCTAGTCCTTTTCTACCCCAGGCCCCACAGCCAGCAGCCTGTATGGTGTAGAGTTCATTCACTATCATACTAGTTGTTCCACCATCAGTATTTCTCACTGTGCTGAGTCCCATGGTTCATGTTCTACTGGGCTGCTCTTAACTCGTTCTTAAGGACATACTATTTCATCATCTAATCTTTCACCCCGCCTGTCTCCAGTTCTCACTTACCACAAAGTCAATCTATGGCAGAGCCTACTATCAAGGGATTTTGCATGGAAGAGGGAAAAGAGGGAAAGGATAAATGACCCAGAACTTGAAACCAACAAAGTTTAATCATACTGCACGAAATAGCACCATTTGCACAAAATATCTTGGCTTTCAGGAAGAGAAACAATCTACAGTCACTGAGTTAATCTTTCAAGCAGATTACAGAATACACATTTTGTAGAATTACTTGCAAATTGCAGCTCTGACTACAAACTGAGCATCGCTGCATGAGAGGTTTTTCCAAAGCATAATGACAGACGATGATGACCAGCTGAGCACCTGTGTCCAACAACGGAGAGGGCTGGTCCACTCTAAGGAACACACCCCCAGAAAATATCATGCTTATAAATATTCTTAATTAATGTGTAGTCAGACTACCTGTAGCAAAAATGTATGAAAAGAGTATCTCAGGGAATAAGCCTGTTACTATAGAAATCTATGTAAGCAGAAAGATGCAGAAAAGGAGGAAATCAGGTATTGCCACTCCTGAAAAACTTAAGATCCCAAATGTCAAGATAAAGGCTAACTTGCCTTTACCTTGGAAGAATTAGGAAGAATTAGCAGTTATTGAAATTGTAATAGGAAGAATTAGCAGTTATTGAAATCCCCAGAGATGCAGATCCTTTTTCCTCTGTTTTGAAGTTAGTATGATCATCAGAATGAGAAAATGTTCATGCCCAAATTGTTCTAGAAAGGGAACTATTAGACAGGTTAACCTGCTGACAAGAAGTGTGTCCTGTAAGCCAACAGATATCCAAATTCGCTGCAGAAATAAGACAAAGGGATATTTATAAATGCTTAGGCAAAATGAAACAATTTTACTCAACTCATTCTGTTTCAGGGGATGTGGCTTGAAATAGCAAAATCTTTGCAAATGAATAATTTATGAAAGCTCTAGTACCCTTTGAATAACATAATTTAAATTGAAGTCATTCCTGAATAAAAGGAAGAGGAAGAACTCACTTCAAATTCTTCTAATTTCAGCATGAATTACCACACAATTTTGACTTAAGGTAATCTAATAACTATTTTAGTTCTTTGTACCAGCTTCAGATAAATCCCTGCTTATGCAGTCAAACCACTGCAAAGAAGTTAAAGTTCAAGGGAGCTTAGCTTGAACAAATGAGTCTAAGCCAAGTCTTGGTTTAAGTCCACTTATAAAATGAGTTTTACCATGCATTGGTGCATTTCTTTTCTAAAATACATTCTTATTCTAGATCAAAAGAGAAGACTTCAGTACCAACAAGAATTAAAGCTGACAAACCATGCAAAAAAAAAAAAAAACCAGAATATCATGTTTATTTATTGTGTCAAAAAGAACCTCTTTTATGTCACTGACATTCTCATTTAAAAGCTTGTACTCTAATTAACAAAGTGGAGCTACATAATTACAACATCATCACTGATTTCAAATTTTGTCCAAAAGGCCTGTGTCTAAGAAATGAATAGAACGGAGTAGACAATGTTAGACTTTCTACCCTCTGCTAAAGAAAGAAAATCAAGCCAAAAATAATATAAGAATCAATCAGCTAATGGTCTTCTTTCTAAATGCATTGAAAGATCTCACATACCTCACATAAGTTTAAGTGTTTTTTTTATCAAGGTTAGCTCAACCCCTTGAACATTCTTACATTATTAATATTATACTTAAGATATTGCATAAAGTTGAATTTGTTTACATGTACATTTACCTACCTAGATAATGTAAATACCTTGAGGGTATTTATTCATCTCTACTCCCAGTACATAACAAATGGTACACTGAAGGTCATTTGTGAATGGACAAGCAACTCCTGTATTTTTAGGAAGATGAGAAAGTGGTGGTGAAAGAAATGAGCCCTGGAATAGAATTCCCCAAAATGGTCGAGACAGTCAAGATGTAATTAAACTGTGAACAACAAAAATAAGTTCTAGACCATCTACTAGTTACTCATTTAGCAGGCTGTTGTGTTTCATTTGTGCCATTTAATTTTTTTATTAAGTGTTCCACCACATTAAGGTTGTTAGTGTTAGGGGTTTTTTTTCCTAATTGTTTCTCAGCTGTGCTGAGGAATGTGCGTGCATGTGAAGTCGCGTCTGTCATGTCAGACTCTTTGTGACCCCACGGACCATAGCCCTCCAGGCTCCTCTGTCCATGAGATTCTCCAGACAAGAATACCATGAATGGCAGTGAGTTGTCATTTTCTTCTCCAGGGGATCTTCCAGGGATCAAACCGTGTTCTCTTCCATCTCCTGCATTGGCAGGTGGGTTCTTTACCACTAGCACTAGGAAAGCCAAGTATAGAGGTATAATTGACAAATAAAAGTTGTAGATACTTAAGGTGTGCAACTTGATGTCTATATATATGTGTGTATCAGGCTTCCCTGACGGCTCAGCAGGTAAAGAAGCCACCTGCAACACAGGAGACAAAGGTTCAGTCCCTGGGTTTGGAAGATCCCCTGGAGAAGGAAATGGCAACCCACTCTAGTATTCTTGCCTGAAAAATTCCATGGGCAAAAGGGTCTGGGGATCCATAGTCCATGGGTCCCAAAGAGGCATACAGGACTGATCAACTAAGCACACGCACACTCATGTATATTTTGAAATGATCACCACATTCAAGCTATTCAACAGATCTATCACATCAGGTAGTTAGCACTTTTTTCTTTTTCTTTTTTTTGGTGAAAATTCTTAAGACCTACCCTCTCAGCAAAGTTTACGTGTATAATGCAATATTCTTAACTATTGTCACCACGGTGTCCATCAGCTGTCCAGAATTTATTCATCTTGCATAATTAAAACTTTGTACCCTTTGACCAACATCTCCTTATTTCTCCCAGCCTCCACCCTCTGACAGCCATTATATTCTGTGTTTCACATGTATGACTACTTTAGATTCCACCTAAAAGTAAGATTATGCAGTATGTGTCTTTTGGTGCCTGGGTTATTTCTCTTAGCATAATGACCTCCAGACAGAAATGGCAGAGTTTTCTTTCTTAAGCCTGGATAATATGCCCCACTACATATACTACTTTTTCTTTATCCATCCATATCTGTTGACAGACATTTAGGCTGTTTCCACACACTGTCCACTATGAATAATGCTACAATGAATGTGACACTGCAGATATCTCTTTGAGATCCTGATTTAATTCCCTTTAAATATACAGTCAGAAGGGGGATAAGATAAAATAGACAGAACACTGGAACAGAAAAGCAAGTGCAGAAATAACTTCACCCATTTATGAACAACTGATCTGGGAATACCAGACCACCTGACCTGCCTCTTGAGAAACCTATATGCTGGTCAGGAAGCAATAGTTAGAACTGGACATGGAACAACAGACTGGTTTCCAAATAGGACAAGGAGTACGTCAAGGCCATATACTGTCACCCTGCTTATTTAACTTATATGCAGAGTACATCATGAGAAACACTGGGATGGAAGAAGCACAAGCTGGAATCAAGACTGCCAGGAGAAATATCAACAACCTCAGATATGCAGATGACACCACCTTTATGGCAGAAAGTGAAAAGGAACTAAAAGGCCTCTTGATGAAAGTGAAAGAAGACAGTGAAAATGTTGGCTTAAATCTCAACATTCAGAAAACTAAGATTATGGCATCTGGTCCCATCACTTTATGGGAAATAGATGGGGAAACAATGGAAACAGTTCCAGGCTTTATTTGGCAGGGGGGGGGCCTCCAAAATCACTGCAGATGGTGACTGCGGCCATGAAATTAAAAGACACTTACTCCTTGGAAGAAAAGTTATCACCAACCTAGATAGCATATTGAAAAGCAGAGACATTACTTTGCCAACAAAGGTCCATCTAGTCAAGGCTATGGTTTTTCCTGTGGTCATGTATGGATGTGAGAGTTGGACTGTGAAGAAGGCTGAGCGCCGAATAATTGATGCTTTTGAACTGTGGTGTTGGAGAAGACTCTTGAGAGTCCCTTGGACTGCAAGGAGATTCAACCAGTCCATTCTAAAGGAGATCAGCCCTGAGTGTTCTTTGGAAAGAATGATGCAAAAGCTGAAACTCCAGTACTTTGGCCACCTCATGCAAAGAGCTGACTCATTGGAAAAGACTGATTCTGGGAAGGATTGGAGGCAGGAGGAGAAGGGGACGACAGAGGATGAGATGGCTGGGTGGCATCACCGACTAGATGGACATGAGTCTGAGTGAACCCCAGGAGATGGTGATGGACAAGGAGGCCTGGCGTGCTGTGATTCATGGGGTTGCAAAGAGTCAGACATGACTGAGTGACTGAACTGAACTGATCTTTTATAAGTGTGTTAAGAACAGCAATGCAGAAAGGATGGTCTCTTTCCTAAGTGGTGTTGGGAAAATGGGATAGTCAAATGCAGAAGGATGAACTCAATCCTCACCTCATACCATAAACCAAAGCCAACTCTATATAGGTTTAAATGTAAGACCCCCAAATCATAGAAATCTAGGATGTAGTGCGAAAACTTCTTGACTTTAGTCTTAGCAATAACTTTTTGGATATGATACCAAAAGTGTGGGCAACAAAAGCAAAAAATAGACAAGTGGTGTTGCATCACACTGAAATATTTCTGCTCTTCAAAGAGCACAATCAACAGAATGAAAAAGCAATCCATTGAATGGGAGAAAATATTTTTAAATCATGTCTGATAAGGAATTGACATCCAAAATATGTAAGGAATTCAGTAGCAGCAGCAACTCAATAGCAAAATAACAATATTAATAATAATGATAATCTGATTTAGCAATGGGCAAAGGATTTTAGACTGCAAAGAGATCAAACCAGTCAATCCTAAAGGAAATCAACCCTGAATATTCATTGGAAGAACTGATACTGAAGCTGAAGCTCCAATACTTCAGCTACCTAATTCAAAGAGCTGACTCATTGGAAAAGACCCTGATGCTGGGAAAGATTGAGGGCAAGAGAAGAAGGGGTGACAGAGAATTAGATGGCATCACTGACTCAATGGACATGAGTCTGAGCAAACTCAGAGGGATAGTGAAGGGCAGGGAAACCTGACCTGCTGTAGTTCCTGGAGTCACAAAGAGTTGGACACAACTTAGTGACTGAACGACAGCAAGAGGATTTGCATGGACATTTCTCATAATAAGACGTACAAATGACCCACAGATACATGAAAAGATGTTCAATATCACTAATTATCAGAAAAATGCAAATCAAAACCACAATGAGATAGATATCACCTCACACCTGCTCAAGTAGCTTTTATCAAAAAAAGAGAAAAGATAACAAGCATTGGCAAGAAGGGAGAAAAGAGAGTCCTTGTACACTGTTGGTGAGAATGTGAATTGGTAAGGCTATTATGGAAAACAGTATGGAGGTTCCTCAAAAAATTAAAAATAGAACTACCATATGTTAGAGCTAGGTTTTTTAAGACTAGAGACCAATTTATCCCTCAGAACTTCTAAACTCACTTTCAATCTCTCCACCACTACTGGGAACACAGCCAAGCTCTGCCCTAGTCCCATTCCATCTGATTGGAGCACTGCCCTGTACAAAGCTATGTCCATGCTAATTTGCAATGAACAATTCATAACTCATAACCAAGTTATCTTAGCAGATGTCACCCCTGGAGATCCCCCCCAAAATAACTGCAAACAGTCCCTCCTATGACCTTCCATGAAATTATCTTTTCTGCATTATTCTGGTTTTGTTTTGGTTTTGTTTTTTTTTTTTTAGCAGAAAGCCAACCCAAGAAAAGAGAAAGAAAATCATGGAAAAGGAGAAAGAAGCCTGTTTTCAAGCGAGGCTCCTTGTCCAGGCCTTTGCTACAAATCTCTGCAGGCCTCTTGCAATCTTGGGGCTCTCTCCTTTTTCAGCTGCAGGTAAAGAACTATCAATACAAAGATGAGGCCGTTATAATGGAGGAAAGAGAAGACAGAGACAGGCTTCCGTTCCTTAGAATTCAGACATAGAGCTCTTAAGTGAAAGAATCTGGAAATTAAGACCTTGGCTGATTATACATCCTAAGAATGTAATCTCACCAACCCACGCTGCCTCTCTTAAGGGCTCGATTTAGTTTGGCTTTCCACTTCCACACCTTCTAATTGTGGTATTTCCTTTCATTTTAATTCTCCTCGGGGCCAAACTATGATTAAACCAATACATATGGTTTCTAGGATTTTGAAACCTAGTTCTTCTGGCAAGAAGCTACTCAGAGTAAACCAGTCAACCCTCTCCAGTTTTCCCTGCCCGAAATAGATAGGGACCGACCTGGAAGGCAATTAATTGACCCAGACTCCCCTGCATTTTCTCTTCTGCAGGAAGACAAGACAAAAACCCTCTTCTGGCAACCGCGGGCATGGGTATCAATTTTCCAGAGGCTCAGCACATTTCAAATCACTGTACTCAGCTCTGGAGAGTCACACGATGTTAACATATTATTTACATCTCAGAGATAACCTTACTTTCTAAAACTTAATTGAAACGTCCACTTTAAAAAAAAAAAAGAAAAAGCACTGACGGCTGCCTAAATAGATTTACAGAGAGTAGCTTTTTCAAGCTGACATTCTCCTGTCTCAGAGAAGCGGCAGCTGGCGTGAAGGCACAGTGATACAGAGACACTCACGTTCATACTGATAACAAAACCACTTGCACGCACGCTCAACATCTTTTCAGTCACTTAAGCACACAGACTTTTCTCTGCCCCTGCCTTTCTCCCAATAAGCCTAGAGCTCAAAACAATGATCTGTCTTTTGCTTCTCACGTGTCAATTGGTCCTTTAAGCAAGTCTGAAACTCTTCTACATCCAGGAAATGAGAGGTAAGGATATTTTGTTGTTGTTTAGTTGCTAAGTCCTGTCCGACTCTTTATGACTCCCGAACTGTCTGCCAGGCTCCTCTGTCCATGGGATTTCCTAGGCAAGAGTACTAGAGTGAGTTGCCATCTCCTTCTCCAGGGGATCTTCTCAACTCAGGGACTGAACCTGTGTCTCTTGCATTGGCAGACAGATTCTTTACCACTGAACCACCAGGGAAGCCCCTAAGAATACTTAGCTGTCTTTTTAATTTCCAACTTAAACATATTTTTCTTCCAGTTTAACTGAGATATAATTGATACATAACATTGTTTTATTTTAAAGTATATAAAACAATCATTCGATATGTATTTAAGCACATTATGTATATTGCAAAATGATAAATATAGGACGTTTAGTTAATACCATCACTTCACATAGTTACATGTTTTTTTCCTTGTGATGATAATTTTTTCAGATTCACTCTTTTGACAGCTTTCAACTATACAACACAGCATTGTTCTCTCCAGTCACTAGCTATCTTTTCAACTTTCATGAACACATGTTTCTACACGTTCATCTGATATCCACACTTACCATCGTCTTTTACCAAGCACCTGTTTATGCCAGGCAGTGTTATAGGGTCCTGGGGATATAATAAGCAATAAGAGAAACAAAGCTCATGTTCGCAGCTCTCATGGATTTTTGTTACAGAAAAAATTCATACAATCATTTCATACTGTTTAAGTTTTATAAAGAAAATAAATTAGGGAATGTGATGGAGCATGACTCTATGGGGCCATTTTTGTGAGTCAGAGCCTTTAACTGAATGACCAGATGAACTAGCAGTGATGAGACGGAGCGCAGCATCTTCTAGAGAGAGGGGATGCAAGGTTCAACAGGGCCTGGGTTCAGGAGTGTCTGTGACCTGCTTGATGAACAGGAGGAAGGTCGCTGTGGCTGGAGATTAGTGAGAAAAGCAGAAGGAGATGAGGTGAAAGGGGAGGCAGAAATCAAAACATCGAAGCCCTTAAAGCCATGGAGAAGAGTCTGAGTTTTATTCTAATGGCAGAGGGGAAGCATTCTGAAGTGGTTTATGACTTAAATACCACTTTTGGTTCTGTGTGGAAAATCGATGGTGAAGGGCAAGAAAGGAAACAGAGAAACCACTGAGAAGTTGTTGCAGATTTCACAGGAAAGACCATGAGGGGCTTGTCCAAGTGGGAAATGGAAAGATGAAGACTGGTAGGTGTATTTAAGAATTTTTTTTGGAGGTGGGGCTGCCTGAAGTTGCTAGTGAATAGCAAATAAAGAAGGAAGGAAAATAAGGAATCAGCAACCATTGACTTGAGATGACAAGATATGGATTTGACAAAGAATTAATTTAGTTTAGGGGCTTCCCAGGTGGCTGTGTAGTGAAGAATCCACCCACCAATACAGAAAATGAAAGAGACACAGGTTCAGTCCTCGGGTCGGGTTTAGTTTGAGAAATTGTTCTTTGCTTGCTCGGTCGTTTCCAACCCCTTTGCGACCCCAGTGGACTGTGGCCTGCCAGGGTCCTCTGTCCATGGGATTTCCCAGGCAAGAATACTGGAGTGGGTTGCCATTTCCTCCTCCAGGGGATCCTCCCAACTCAGGAACGGAACTCTCATCTCTTTTGTCTCCTGCATTGGCAGGCAGGTTCTTTACCACTGTTAACACCTGGAAATCCAATTTTACGTGTGTGTGTGTGTGTGTGTGTGTGTGGTCTTAGTCACTTAGTCATGTCCAACTCTTTGCGATCCCATTAACTGCAGCCCTCCAGGCTCTCCTGTCCATGGAATTCTCCAGGCAAGAATACTGGAGTGAGTTTCCATTCCCTTCTCCAGGAGATCTTACTGACCCAGGGATCGAACTCAGGTCTCCTGCATTGCAGTAGATTCTTTACTGTCTTAGCCACCAGAGAAGCCTCTAAGTATATATTAATGTGTCTCAATTTTTATTAAGGGAAGCACTATATTTTGTATTTGTCTGCCATTACTTTATTTGATTAGTCTATTGAAAAGTATTCAGATTGTTTCACTTTTTTCTTTAGAACTGAGTTGTAATGGATGCATTTTCTTGTTAATATTATCTGACTAAACTTTGCACAATGAATACTCATGAGATAGTCAAAATAGTATGCAGATCAGCAAAATTGAATGCCTATTATATGGCTAGAAATGTATTAGGCAATGTGTATAATCCTATTGAGAGTTCTTAAAGATTTCATGTTTAAAAGCATTAAAGCATATAGTGAAAAAATAGGAACACACAGTCACATTCAGCTCTTCCAGGCTCCTGGAGAATTAGGTATTCTGGATAAATGATATTTCTGGACATCTGAAAGGTAAAAGTTGAGCTAAGAAATTATTTGCTATCTACCGAATTATGTTGAAATCCTGAAACCTGTATTATATAGTTTCTAGATTTAGCCTGAAGAATAAATGATTCAAAATCATCCTTATAAATAAGAACATATATAGTCTGATGTAGAAGATGTGGGACACTGATGTGAATCAGGGCAGATTCCAAGTTCCCTTAGCTTATAAAGGTAGAACGGCCTGCGTTTTAGTGGACACCTTGGTAGAAGGACTCTTCTTTGAGGTACTTGGGCTTCCAAGGTGGCACTGGTGGTAAAGAACCCATTTGCCAATGCAGAAGACATAAGAGACTCGAGTTTGACCACTGGGTCAGGAAAATCCCCTGGAGGTGAGCATGGCAACCCACTCTCTTGCCTGGAGAATCCCCATGGACAGAGGAGCCTGGCAGGCTACGGTCCATGGGGCCGCAAAGAGTCGGACACTCCTGACCGACTAAGCACACAGCATATCAATTTTACTGGACTTTTACTTCCTAGAGGGCAGGGACACATGGTTATTCATGTGTTTATGTCCCCTCCACCCCTGCCCCCAACAATGCCTGGGTCAGTATTGGGTACGGTTAATCAAACTGTAGACAAAGTATTTTGGAGAGTAAGAAATTTCAAACTCTCTTTGGATGAAGTGAGTTATGAGTAAATACAAAATTTTAAGCAATAATATTGAAAAGGCTAACAGACCAATATTATAAGACATATAGCCTAATCTTTGTCTAAAATTTATCTCTGTACATATGGAGAGTTTAGTAACATGTGTGGACCAGCACGAACACTAACGATGAGTGAAATGGAAGAGGAATCTCACCAGTAAGTTTGAGGGTGAAGAAGTTTTACCTTTTGCTTCTCAGAAGGAAAAGAAATACTTTAAGGTACAGCGTCTCATGTCCTCTTTCCCATCCGATGTATTGTCATGAAGACGATGAGAGGTTATCCCTTTGGGATCTAAAGTACTAATCAGTAAATTGAACAAATGTGTACATTGAGCAGTAATTATTCAAACAGCACCTTGCTAGTGAAATTCAGGATCCCCTTTTTGGAGTTTACTAACTAGTCATAGTCTTATGTCCTCTGTAATGGAATTTGTCTTTGGGGTCAAGAAGATAATCCCAAAAAGGATAAATGAAAATTTAAGTATAAGTCTCTTCTCAAAGATTTTCCATTCCATCACACTATCAATAATTCTTGCTTTTCCCATACAAAAACTGAATGTGGAAAAAGAATAATAAGCCCCTATTTTGAGAGAGAGAACCTTTAGGAAGATTTAGATAGTCCTTGACAGAATTACTATCTGCATTTTTAACTCTATTCATAATTAATGATTGCTACCCCGGCTTATTTTCCAGGCAAGGTTTAAACTAAAGGGGAAATATTTTTCTTCCTATTTTTCTCATTGTATATAAATTGAAACAGTTGTATTATTAAATTAAAAAGTACAGAGTGTAGCTAGGTCTTTATTTTCTATGGGGACTGCTTATACATCCCAAGGAGTGTCGTAAAGTGGGCTATAAGAAAGATGTACTGCAGAAGAAAAACCACATTGATATGGTTTCCAAAGTTTTGACCATACAGTTTGGAAAAAAATGATCTTAGAAAAATAATGATGCATACTGAAATCAATACTGCTTTTCTAATATGGCAACTTCTAAATGCAAGATTTTATTTTAGAATAAATCCTTCTCTGACAAAATTTCCTTCCTGATACATTTTAAAGGCTAACAGACCAATATTATAAGACATATAGCCTAATCTTTGTCTAAAATTTATCTCTGTACATATGGAGAGTTTAGTAACATGTGTGGACCAGCACGAACACTAACGATGAGTGAAATGGAAGAGGAATCTCACCAGTAAGTTTGAGGGTGAAGAAGTTTTACCTTTTGCTTCTCAGAAGGAAAAGAAATACTTTAAGGTACAGCGTCTCATGTCCTCTTTCCCATCCGATGTATTGTCATGAAGACGATGAGAGGTTATCCCTTTGGGATCTAAAGTACTAATCAGTAAATTGAACAAATGTGTACATTGAGCAGTAATTATTCAAACAGCACCTTGCTAGTGAAATTCAGGATCCCCTTTTTGGAGTTTACTAACTAGTCATAGTCTTATGTCCTCTGTAATGGAATTTGTCTTTGGGGTCAAGAAGATAATCCCAAAAAGGATAAATGAAAATTTAAGTATAAGTCTCTTCTCAAAGATTTTCCATTCCATCACACTATCAATAATTCTTGCTTTTCCCATACAAAAACTGAATGTGGAAAAAGAATAATAAGCCCCTATTTTGAGAGAGAGAACCTTTAGGAAGATTTAGATAGTCCTTGACAGAATTACTATCTGCATTTTTAACTCTATTCATAATTAATGATTGCTACCCCGGCTTATTTTCCAGGCAAGGTTTAAACTAAAGGGGAAATATTTTTCTTCCTATTTTTCTCATTGTATATAAATTGAAACAGTTGTATTATTAAATTAAAAAGTACAGAGTGTAGCTAGGTCTTTATTTTCTATGGGGACTGCTTATACATCCCAAGGAGTGTCGTAAAGTGGGCTATAAGAAAGATGTACTGCAGAAGAAAAACCACATTGATATGGTTTCCAAAGTTTTGACCATACAGTTTGGAAAAAAATGATCTTAGAAAAATAATGATGCATACTGAAATCAATACTGCTTTTCTAATATGGCAACTTCTAAATGCAAGATTTTATTTTAGAATAAATCCTTCTCTGACAAAATTTCCTTCCTGATACATTTTGGTATGTGGTTAATTTTATAAATTGCTTAAAATATAACACATCTTTCTATTTTGGAAATTCATTGAATCAATTGCATAACAGCTGAATCAAGGCCTTGAATAAAAGGATAATAAAGGTAGGGTAAATTAAGAATAAGCACCTCAATCAATGGAAATGGATTGCGTCGACATGTTCTTTTCCTGCCACAGCACTCGCATGGGCATATCCGGATACTGACCCTCTGAAAGAGTTATGGAGAAATGAAGGAGCAAGTACCGTGCACAGTTATACCACAGTAGCTTTGACCACCACATCCCCATTTCCTCCTCCAGCCCCCTGCAGCTGCCGTCACCCTCTACTCTCTGCTTTTATGAGTTCAGTTTTTTAGATTCTTCATGAGAACTTGTCTTCCTTTGACTTATTTTACTTAGCATAATGTCTTCAGGGTTCATCCATGTTGTTGCATATGGCAGGATTTCCTTCTTTCTGCAGGCTTTTTTCATTGTATATAAATATATCACATTGTATATATTATACTGTGTGTATATCTATATTCATTGTATTTGTATATATATGTCACATTGTGTATATGTATCTATATACATCCCATTTTTCTTTCTTCATTCCTCTGTTGATGAGCATAAAAATGCATTCAGTATTCGGCTACTTTGAATAATGCTGCCATAAACACGAGAGTAGAGATATCTCTTTAAAAGGCATTATTACTTTTACTATTTGGGTGTGCCATGCAGCATGGGGTATCTTAATTCCCTGACCAGGGATCAAATCCATGCCCCCTACAACAGAAGGATAGAGTCTTAATCACTGGGCTGGACCACCAGGAAAGTCTCAAGAAGATGCTATTGTTATGCAGATCTTCTGCCAGTTAAAAACATTTATAGATTTTTAACTCATCACAGGAAGACAGCATCGTGGCTATTATCAGCAGATTTTTATTAGTCTTCACTTGATTGATTTGGACTGTCCGTCAATGTCAGTGGTATCCCTGTGGCTCAGGTATCAGGTCACTGGTGATCAGTGGTTTTCAGATGATGGGCAGTGGGATCTCGGGGTTCTGTGGAGGTACCTCAGCTGTAGAGGCTGAGTGGGCAGCCTGGTCTCCTGCCTACATTTGAATCAAAACAATTTCACATTTATTTGCCTTATATATAGGGGTTCTACAAATGTCTCCCTTTGAAAAAGCTTTTATTTTTCCTTTACAGAGAAGATGTTTGAAAACCCATGATCTAGATGCACTGCTACGCTCTTTATCTCTCCTTTCTTAGTGAAAATTCATCCATGGGTAAAACTAAAATGAAAATGGAAGCAAATACAAAATCAGCACCAAAAGCACTGTAATGATTCATAATTGCTCTAGTTATTAATGGCATATCACTAATGATGGCTCACTAAGAGGTATGGAAGAGCAGAAACAAATTGCAGGTTATGTCAAATTCTTTCTGCCTGTAGCTTCAACTACGTCTTCCAATTTTAGAAAGCAGATAGGAAAGCTAGTGAGTGAGAGTGGTGGGGCTTCCCAGATGGTGCTAGCAGTGAGGAACGTGCCTGCCAATGAAGAGACCTAAGAGATGCTGGTTTGATCCCTGAGTTGGGAAGATTCCCCTGGGGGAGGGCATGGCTACCCACTCCAGGGTTTTTGCCTGCAGAATCCCATGGATGAGGAACCTAGCAGGCTAGCAGGCTACAATCCATGGGATTGCAAAAGCTGGACATGACTGAAGTGATTTAGCATGCATGCAAAGAGAGTGATATTGTTCAGGTGATATTCTTGAATCTATTCTAATTTGTAAGAGAAAGTAAAACATTTGTATGCTTGACATTCTAATTACTACTATTAAAATTATTCCAACACCCCTCATTGCTAATGACATCACACCGCTTGAGGATTTTCCAGGGTATGAGAGCTGGACGGCACTGATTTGATTTGATTTTTTTCAATGATTTGAAAAGATTGACTTTTTGGATTGCAAAGGATACAGTCTGTTGAAGGCACCTAGAACTTTGAGGTGTAATAGAATGGCTCAGAGGGTAAAGAATCCACCTGCAATGCTGGAGACACAGAAGACACAGGTTCGATCTCTGGGCTGGGAAGATCCCTTGGTGAAGGAAACTGCACCCCGATATTCTTGCTTGGGAAATCCCACGGACCAAGGCAGGCTACAGCCCAGGGGGTCTCAAAGAGTCGGACACAGCTAAGCATGCAAGCACAGCAGAGCTCTCTCTCTCTTTTTTTAAATTCTAATCCCAATGGAAACGAGTTTAAATAGCAAGAGAAAATATCCTTAGCAGATGTGTCTACTGATTCTGACTCACAGGCTTGGAGTGGGAATCCCATGAGATCCCCATGACTGCTGCCCAAGAGGAACCGCTGTGAAAGGGAGGAGGTTTAGCTCAGAGAACAATTCTGGCCAGAAAGAGCGAGGGAGCGAGGCCTGTTAACACACTCACCGAGGTGAAGCCTAACAGCCTAATTGTAGCAACTTAATCCTCTAAGTAGGGGCATCCCTGGTGAGCCAGTGAATAAGAATCTTCCTGCCAGTGCCGGGGACATGCGTTCGTTCCCTGTTCTGGGAAAATTCTCACCCCACTGGCAACTAAGCCCATACACCATGACCACTGAGCCTGGGTGCTGCGAGCACTGAAGCCCACGCACCCTTGAGCCCACGCACCCTTGAGCCCACGCATCCTTGAGCCGATGCTCTGCAGCAAGAAGCCGCCGCAGTGAGAAGCTCGCACACCGCGACCGCGGAGTGACTTTGCTCACCACAGCTAGGGAAAGCCTGCACGCATCGCTGAAGACCCAGAAGAGCCAGAAATTATTCATTAATTAAAATCTTCTAACCCATAAAAAAAAAAATCCTCCAAGTAGAGCTTTGTGGGAGATTTAGCTCTGCAGAAAGGCAGTGTGTAAGATGGAAATGTAACCAAGAAGACAAGAGCCTGCACTGTTGCTGGAACTCGGTACCCAAGGCTGCACATCTTCTCTTGAGGAATAATCCATGGAGTCACGAGTGACTTAATGAAACCTGTCACAGACTAACTGTCCCAGTGAGCTGGGCCAGCCCTGAGTGTGGGCCAGGCCCCAGGTATAACGCACAGGAATGACAGCAAGTGCAGGCTCCTCCAATAACCTGACCCACCTCCCTCCCTTTATCGTCTTAGAACTGGGGTGGAGGGACCTCTAGAGTCACCAATTGAAAAGTAAATGTGAAGTTACTCAGTCGTATCAGACTCTTTGAGACCCCATGGACTGTAGCCTACAGACTCTTTGAGACCCCATGGACTATAGCCTACCAGGAATTTTCCATGGAATTTTCCAGGCAGGAGTACTGGAATGGGTTGCCTTCTCCAGGGGATCTTCCCAACCCAGGGCTCGAACCTGGGTCTCCCGCATTTCAGGCAGACTCTCTACCATCTGAGCCACCAGGGAAGCCCAGTTAAGAGGTGAAAATGTTCAAGACAGAAAATCTTTTCTTCACACCCAGGATTTTTGAAAACTTCCTGGGTCACTACTTTTTAATGACACACGCAGAAATCCAGATAACTGCTCTAGTAAAATTAGACACAGTAACACTCTGATCTGTATCTTTATACATCAATACTTGTTCTAGAGGAACGATTAAGGGTTGAGAAACTGCCCGTCGTAATGTTACTAACAGGGGCCATAAGATGCTTGCAGGAATTTTACTTCAAAGTCTGAGGAGAATTGCCTTTACACAGCTCACCAAGTACAAGGAGTGCCTTGAAGGGCAGAAAATAGCTGACAACAGAAATTTGAAGCCTCCACACTCCCCGCCAAAGGGGTGAGGGGAGAAGGGCTCTACTACTTTTGAATCAAGGGGAAAAAAACCTCCAGCTAGATACAGCAATGCTTCCTCCTTTAGGAAACACAGGTCTCTGCCTCTGTCTCTGCAGCCACAACGTCCGCCCTGGGGCTGAATTCCTGCCGGGTCACTTACCTGTGACCTTACAGAAATGATTTAACCTTGCCGAGTCTCACTTTTCTTATTTTCAAAATGGCTTTGTGGTGATACTTTTCTCATAAGACGGGATTAAATAAATACAGGCTTGCGAATTCGCTGCTGACTCTTCTCATCATTATGAATAATCGCCAAAATGATATGCAGAATCAAACAAAGCTATTGAAATGGGAGAAGTCACAAAACATGAATGTGACCCCCTAACATTGTTGCATGGAGAGAGGAAATGTAAGAGACCAGAGACAAGAGGTGGGCCTTCCCTTTGTCTTTTTTTTCTTAAGATTTATGTGTTTATGGCAGGGCTTGGTCTTGGTTGCTGCGTGCGGGCTTTCTCTGGTGGTGCTGAGTGGGGCTACTGTCTGGTCATGATGCACAGCCTTTTCCCTGCAGGGGCCTCTCTTGTTGCAGAGCACAGGCTCGATAGCTGTGATGCACGGGCTTAGTTGCACTGCAGCATGGAAGATCTTCCTGGACCAGGGATCGAACCGGTGTCCCATGCATTGCAAGGTGAATTCTTAACCACTGGACCACCAAGGAAGCTCCCCCAAAGGGCTTTCTTTAAAGATAATCTTTTGTCTACTTCACCAAAAGTACGTGTCACAGTCGGAAGAAGTGTTAATAGCAGCTTGAACCTCAGATAATTTCAGATCATTTGGAGAGCTACTACAACCAACTGCTGGAGGTCTGTTTGCAGGGGCTGCAAGGGACTTTAGAGAGAAGGAGAAAAGGAGCGGAGTACAGCCCCTTTGACCTCATAGCCATGTTGATTTCAGTTTTGCTTGCCAGGTCTTACATTTCACTCTTGAGAGGCTGAATGTAGTACCGATGGCCCAAGCAAAGATGACAACAGAACTCCGACCCACCTACAAGGCCTGGCTGCCCAACCCCAGTTCCTTTAGCAGTCAGGCCCAGAAGCCAAACCACAAACATGCAACAAACATCCTGGAACAGTGAGGACCTGTCCTCCTTTGGCCCCAACTGTGACCTCAGGACCAACAAGAGAAGTCGAACATGCTCTTCACACCAGTCATGCAAGATGCCCCTTTTCTAGGTGATCCACCTCCAGCTTTACCATGGCAACAGCCTCCAATCAGAGATAACTGATGCCTTCCCCTTTTCTACATGACAAAGCTTTCCCACGTCCGTTCCTGTCTGCTTCTGAGTCTCTGCCAAACCCAAGCAATCAGTGCTGACTCCCTTGTTATACACAGCTCTGAATAGATGGCCTCTGTTCCTATCTGGGGTGTTTTTATTTTTTACTACCTTCTATAGCATATACATTTGTTTTCATGAAACAATCATGTTTCACATTAGTGTATTAAATTACCAGTGAATAAAATGAATGTTTCAGAGTGGTACTGGGTTTGATCCTGTTCCCCTGGGTGTTCTCACACCCGGGATTGTAAGCACTGACTTCAGGATCACAGACTCCTTTTTTTTAAAATCAGCTTATTGAATGATAATTTATATACCACATAACTCACCCATTGGATGTATTCTCCTAGTTTTCTTCAGAAGTTTAATAGGTTTAGCTCTTACACTAAATTTTATGATCCATTTTGGGTTGATATTCATGTGGGTGATGTGAGGTCAAGGTCTGGGTTTATTTATTTATTTTTTTGCATATGAGTATCCAGCTGTCACCGGAGAAGGCAATGGCACCCCACTCCAGTACTCTTGCCTGGAGAATCCCAGGGATGGGGGAGCCTGGTGGGCTGCTGTCTATGAGGTCGCACAGAGTCGGACACGACTGAAGCGACTTAGCAGCAGCATCCAGCTGTCACAGCATAATTTGTTGAAAAGACTCTCTTCTCTTCCACTGAATGCCTTGCTACCTCTGTCAGAAATCAGTTGGCCATCAACATAAGGGTTTATTTCTTTTCTACTCTGTTTCATTGATCTATATCACACTGTCTTGATGACTGTGGCTTTATAGTAAGTATTGAAATCAGGTAGTACATTCAGCCAATATTCTTCTTTTTCTAAATGGTTTTACAATCGTAGGTCTTTTGGCTTTTCACGTGCATTTTAGAGGAAGTTTGGCTGCCTTGTCCTTGACCTGCATTCAGCTGAGGCACTGAGGTCACAGTCTGTGCTCAGTCGTGTCGGACTCTTTTACAACCTCATCGACTGTGGCCCACCAGGCTCCTCTCTCCATGGCATTCTCCAGGCAAGAATACTGGAGTAGGTTCCCATTTCCTCCTCCAGGGGATCTTCCTGACCCAGGAACTGAACCTGTGTCCCCTGCGTCTCCTGCGTTGGCAGGCAATTTCTTTACCACGGCACCACCTGGGAAGCTCCAACTCACTTCAGCAGATACTATATTTAAGTGAAATATTTCTGCAATAAAATTCACCCACAGGATCTTGGAAAGATATTTATTTTCTCTTCTTAATTCTACATTCTCTACTAGCAACTTTAACTTCTCTAGAGAATCATTTCTCTTCTTTCTCTGAAATGTTCTTTTCTGGTTTTGTCCTTTAAAGTCAAGTCTTTCTTCAAAGTCATATAAGCAGTCACATCTGTTACAGTGTATCTTCAAGTGCTTCGTTGAGAGGAGCAGGAAAACACTACTACTATCCCCTTACCTAAGAAGGATTAATCATTTCTGTAATCTGAAAACTACTGTAAATGTTGAGTGCAGTAATATACATACATTACTTTTGCAAAAGAAAGTGGTGGCAGAAATTATCTTCTGTATAAACATAGATGGTGTTCTGAGTAAAATAGTTCCTCTTAAAAGAAAAAGAAGTATATGCACAATACAATCAATTATGAATGGCAGGAGAATAGTGATGCTATGATTGGATAGCAATTCTCTAGCCAGCTAATCTCTAAAGCAAGTGGAAACATAATGCCTTTTTGAGTTTTCTTATTAGAAGACTTAGTAATCTACAAGTGGCTAGCTTTTGTTTTTCTTATAGTGCTGGTATTTTAAAAATATTAACACATTAACTTATTAGTATTACAGTTTTCAACGAAGTTTAGAACTTTTAAAAATAGAAAAATTTAAGTCACATTTTAGCATTAGTAGAGCACCCTAAAAGCAGCAAGCATTCAATTAACATTTACAGCTAATGATTAAGCCTTTATCTTATTTGTTAAAGTGTTACATTATACATTAGTGTATATGTTATATTGTATTGATATACATTTTGTACCAGAAAAAGTAAATGAAGAACATTCATACATTCTACTAGAATGCATCTATGATTTGATAGCAGGACAAAAGCAACATCAGGGTTAAAAAAAAATTCTGGGAATTTAAAAATAATTTCCTTTAGCAGAAATAAAACAACCTACTCTCCAGGAATACTGTGTTTTTCTTCTCAAAGAAGCAGATTCACAATATGTATAAACCAGCCCAGTTGAGTACAAAGTAGGCAGAGTCATTTTGTTGTTGTTAGTTGTTCAGTTGCTAAGTCACGTCCGACTCTGCAAGTCACCTCCGACTGTAGCATGCCAGGCTTCCCTGTCTTCACCATGACCCGGAGTTAGCTCAAACTCATGCCCGTTGGGTCAGGATGTTATCCAACCATCTCATCCTGTGCTACACTTTATGCTGCTGCTAAGTCGCTTCAGTCACGTCCAACTCTGTGAGACCCCACAGACGGCAGCCCACCAGACTCCCCCGTCCTTGGGATTTTCCAGGCAAGAACACTGGAGTGGGTTGCCATTTCCTTCTCCAATACATGAAAGTGAAAAACGAAAGCAAAGCAGCTCAGTCGTTTCCGACTCAGTGACCCCATGGACTGCAGCCCACCAGGCTCCTCCGTCTGTGGGATTCTCCAGGCAAGAGTACTGGAGTGCGGTGCCATTGCCTTCTCCAGCTACACTTTATACTTAACTATAATTTTTTGGACACTTTTTTACTTATTGGGTCTCAGTGCTGATTGAAGAGGAATAACAGAAACTATAGACTTTGAAAATGTTGAGTAATTTTCACCTAATTGCACTATAAATAATGCTAATAGCCATCAAATAATAGGGGTTTCCTGAGTACATGTAGATATCTATACATCAGTTTGTATGTAATACGCTTACTCGCTCAGTCATGTCCCGCTCTCTACAACATTATGGACTATAGCCTGCCAAGCTCCTCTGTCCATGGAATTTTCCAGGTATGAATACTGGAGTCGGTTGCCACTTCCTTCTCCAGGGGATCTTCCCCACCCAGGGGTCAAACTCACGTCTCTTCCATTGGCATGCAGATTCTTTATCACTCTGCCACCTGGGAAGCCCAATACTTACATTAAGTAGTTAAGTGATTCAGAATACAGTTTAACTCATTGTAAGGACTCAATATTAGTTTGTTATTATTATATGGACATATTGGTGTTTTGTTTATATATTAATTGCATATACTTATTAAATAAGTAGAGAAATTCCAGCTCTATTAGTCACACATGGAAGTAGTTGGTTGTCAGTCTGAACTTTTAACTCTGTGATATTGCACATTTCAGCAGTGTGTGTGTGAATGACAACCATCCATCAAACATTGAAAAGTCAGCCATTCTTTCAGCTCTGAATGTTAATTTTGACATTATCTTGGGAAAGGAAGAAATGTGACATAAATGATTGAGGTAAAAGAATTTTAAAAAATGTTATGTGTCAGCTTGGATGGAAGCAGAGTTTGGGGGGAAATGGATACACGTATATGTATAGCAGATCTCTTTGCTGTTCACTTGAAACTATCTCAACATTGTTAATCAGCTATACCCCAATGCAAAATGAAAAGCTTAAAAAAAAACTATGCTTCAATAAAATCCTAAAAAAGAAATTAATAAAAGTCATACTGGAAAGAAAAGGACAATTCTATGAGAGTGATATCTGTTTCATGTTACCAGATATTAACTTGCTCAGCGTTCAGTCGTGTTCAACTCTTTGTGATCCCATGGACTGTGGCCAATGAGGCTCGTCCATCCATGGGAGTATTTTCACTGGACTCCTCCATCCAGTGTTTTACTGGTAAGAATACTGGAGTGAGTTGCCATTTTATCCTCCAGGGGATCTTGCCAACCCAGGGATCGAATCTGCATCTCCTGCGATGCAGGCAGATTCTTCCCTGCTCAGCCACCAGTTTGGACTATTTGATGATCACATCCGTTGGACTCACTATAAAACAAATCATTTTCCTTTTAAGTGAGACTATCTAGCAAGGGGCCATGATTTCATATGCGCTAATTACAGGAATAGAAAATATTGGCTGGCCTATTCATTTTTGTAACAAAGTTGTGGGTGGAGGTGGTGGACAGCTTCTGAGGTGACCCTAGTGAGCCCTACCTCCCAGGAGTCACACGCCTGTGCACACCCCGCCCCTCGAGTCCAAGTCACTTCGGTTTGTGTTGGAGCACTCTCTCCCTAGCACTCTCTCCTGCTGACTGCCACACAGTGAGATGCTCTGTGGAGAGGTCCTTGTGTCAAGGAACTGAGGCCCGGGTCCAGCAGCCTGCTGAGATCTGCGTCCTGCCAACAAACACAGAAGCATAGCTGGAAGGGAGTCCTCTCCAGGGGACCACGAGCTGACTGAAGCCTTGAAAGAGGCTCAGTGCTGGGGACTCAGGGCAGCAGGGCCCGGGGTCCTGATTCAGAGAAACCGTGAGATAGTAAATGCTGTAAATCAACGTTTTGGAGTGATCTGTTACACAGAAATAGGTAACTAACACAATGGATAAATTGAAGAGCCAAATATTTGCTTGATAAATTTGGGTTGAGGGACATACAATTAGTTTAATTTGACTCTAGTTATCTGAGATATTATGTAGGATGTCTCTAAGTTGAAAAATTATACAATATTTTGAACAGAAGCATTTTTTTCCTATTAATGATAATTCTCCCTCCCCCAACCCCATGCCCAGCCTGAGCTTCAGGATCTACTTATTTTGCACACAGCGGTAGAACTATGATATTAGCATTGTTAATATTTTCATTTATTTATTTTATTTCTGTTTGTGCAGCGTCTTCGTGGTTGCACACAGGCTTTCTCTAGTTGCAGAAAGCAAGGGCTACTCTCTATACTTGCAGTACACCAGCTTCTCGCTGCAGTGGCTTCAAAGGCTCTAGGGCACATGTGTTCGGCGGTTGTGGTTTATGGACTCAGCTGCTCCATAGCATGCAGGATCTTCTAGGACCATGTCCCCTGCATTGGCAGGCAGATTCCCATCCACTGAACCACCAGGGAAGAATTTTTCTTTATATGTATCACTCACTAGCCAAAAGACAAAAAATAAAATAATATGATAAAAATGTGTGCATGTCACAGCTCTGGGCTACAGCATGTCACGGAACATGAAGTTAGTATTTATTTATAATACTTTCATTACCCATGGAAGAAGGGTACTTGCCATGGGCCGTCCTCCTTTGAGACGATTTGCCTGGATTACACCAGTCATAGTGCATTACATCACACAGGAGAATGCTGATTGCCACTGTCAAACGCAATGTGCCAGATGGAAACTGCCAAAGAAAATTGTCTTTGAGCTTGCATGATGTGAATGTCTCACTGCTTCCCCTCGTCGTAAGTAATTTGTAATTCAAAATGCATATCATGGGCAGGTAGAATTCTGGAGAATGTGATTAAAAAGGTAGTGTTGGTTACACATGTGAGATTAAGATTTTGCCGTATTTTCTTTCTACGACTTTGAGCTCGTGTGGCCAAGCGAGAAACTGTGTAAGGAAAGTAAGGCTGAAGTTTATTGAGTTAACTCACTTGGCCAGAGAAAGGGAAGGAAATTTAGTGGGATTTCTGGCCTCATTTTATTCCAGGTCTAACAACGGTCTTGTGCAAGGTGGATGGTTCTGGTTTGATGCTATCCTGTTGAAGTGCTGTGGTTTTCATCTTCTGATGAATATAGCAGATTCTAAATAATTTAGATGTTAGCTTAAGGGCAGGTTTTGTATGGTACAGCCTCTCTTCTTCTGTTTCTGCATTTAGGGCACACTAATTAAGCATTTCAACCAGCTGTCAGAGGCAAGAGCAGGTTATTGGGTTTGGCTTATTGGCTGCTCTGATAAAGAGGGTGATCCATATTGGTTTGGGTCCTATTAACAAAGGAATCAAAAGGCAATTGGCTTTAAATTTCAGCTCATGCTGGATCAATGCAATGGATCAAGATACAATAGTGAAAATATACTAATTTATGAGGGCCAGAATTGGCTCTAATAATATCTGGTTTGTATTTCTATAGTTGAATGTTATAAATACTTTAACCTTATTGCTATGGACAATTAGATAAATACAGCCTACTAAACCACGAGTCAAATTTACTTATTTCTGGTGTGTTTAGAGAAAAATTGATCATGATTATCTTTTTTTTTTTTGTTCAGAATCCTTATAATCAGTCAGGTGTAGCAAGTTTTTCTCCATGCAGACACATGTAATCCTGACAAAGTCTGCTTTCTTCACTAATGCTGCTCCTGGTTGTTGCTTTCAGATGTCTTCAAGAAATCATTCTTTCCCACATCACATGAAAGATGAAACACATGTTCTAAGTAATTAACAGTGGTGGAAGAAAATGTTCGATTATTTTGTATTGTATTTAAATTATACTTATTACTCTGTTATAAAATTACCTAGACAAAAACATTTATTTAAGAATAAAAAATACTAAACTCAAAATAGATTAAAGATCTAAACCTAAGACCAGAAACTATAAAACTCCTAGAGGAGAACATAGGCAAGACACTCTCTGACATGTATCACAGCAGGATCCTCTATGTTCCACCTCCCAGAATATTGGAAATAAAAGCAAAAATAAACAAATGGGACCTAATTAAAATTAAAAGCTTCTGCACAACAAAGGAAACTATAAGCAAGGTGAAAAGACAGCCTTTCGAATGGGAGAAAATAATAGCAAATGAAGCAACTGACAAACAACTAATCTCAAAAATATACAAGCAACTCCTGCAGCTCAATTCCAGAAAAATAAAAGACCCAATCAAAAACTGGGCCAAAGAACTAAATAGACATTTCTCCAAAGAAGACATACAGATGGCTAACAAACACATGAAAAGATGCTCAACATCACTCATTATCAGAGAAATGCAAATCAAAACCACAATGAGGTACCATTTCACGCCAGTCAGAATGGCTGCAATCCAAAAGTCTACAAGCAATAAATGCTGGAGAGGATGTGGAGAAAAGGGAACTCTCTTAAACTGTTGGTGGGAATGCAAACTAGTACAGCCACTATGGAAAACAGTGTGAAGATTCCTTAAAACACTGGAAATAGAGCTGCCTTATGACCCAGCAATCCCACTGCTGGGCATACACACTGAGGAAACCAGAACTAAAAGAGACACATGTACCCCAATGTTCACTGCAGCACTGTTTATAACAACCAGGACATGGAAGCAACCTAGATGTCCATCCGCAGATGAATGGATAAGAAAGCTGTGGTACATACACACAATGGAGTATTACTCAGCCATCAAAAAGAATACATTTGAATCAGTTCTAATGAGGTGGATGAAACTGGAGCTAATTATACAGAGTGAAGTAAGCCAGAAAGAAAAACATCAATACAGTATACTAATACATATATATGGAATTTAGAAAGATGGTAATGATAACCCTGTATGCGAGACAGCAAAAGAGACACAGATGTATAGAACACTCTTTTGGACTCTGTGGGAGAGGGAGAGGGTGGGATGACTTGGGAGAATGGCACTGAAACATGTATAATATCATATAAAAAAATGAATCACCAGTCTAGGTTTGATGCAGGATACAGGATGCTTGGGGCTGGTGCACTGAGATGACCCAGAGGGATGGTACAGGGAGGGAGGTGAGAGGGGGCATTCAGGATGGGGAACATGTGTATACCCGTGGCAGATTCATGTTGATGTATGGCAAAACCAATACAATATTGTAAAGTAATTAGCCTCCAATTAAAATAAATAAATTTAAATTTAAAAAATATATATAAATAAATACTACAAATAAGGCCAAAAAAAAAAGAATAAAAAATACAACTCTAACATGCTTTCTTGTTTGGTAAATAAATGTGCACTTGAAAAATAAAGCCCTACAAAAAACGTATGAACCAAATACTGCTTTGTCTTTCAATTTACCAAAGAGAAAGATAAAACATGTGAGTCAGAAAAACTTTCCTGAGATAACTGCGTAGTCTGTTACAGATAGGTTTCCTCGGTGGCTCAGTGGTAAAGAACCTGCCTTCCCTGCAAGAGACTCAGGTTCGATCCCTGGATCAGGAAGATACCCTGGAGAAGGAAACGGCAACCCCCTCCTATAAACCCATAGACAGAGGAGCCTGGTGGGCTATAGTCCATGAGGACACAAAAGAGTCAAACACAACTTATCAACTAAACAACAATGAACATTATAGATAAAACTGGTTGGATAAGGAAAATAATGTTAATAACTTTGGTGTGAAATTGGCTGTAATCTCATGGATCTATATCCCTGTATGTAACTTTGTAGAAAAATATATTCATTATGACAAAACAAGGCTTATTTATTCTAGAATAAAGTAGAAACTTAATTCATTTAAGAAATCTATAATTTCACCACCCAAA